>CM060335.1:6217938-6225438 GCA_030674155.1 Stramonita haemastoma
ATCATTTATGTGTACATAAGGAATAGCGCATCATTTATGTGTAAGGAATATCACATCATTTATGTGTGCATAAGGAATAGGGCATCATTTATGTGTATGTAAGGAATATGGCATCATTTATGTGTACATGAGGAATATCGCGTCATTTATGTGTACATAAGGAATATGGCATCATTTATGTGTACATAAGGAATATGGCTTCATTTATGTGTACATAAGGAAAATCACCTCTTTTATGTGTACATAAGGAAAATCACCTCTTTTATGTGTACATAAGGAAAATCACCTCTTTTATGTGTACATAAAGAAAATCATCTCTTTTATGTGTACATAAGGAAAATGAAGTGAAAGCTCGCATTGCAACAGCAACATCTGCTCTAGTCAGACTCGAGAAGATCATCAGAAGCAACATCAGCTTCGGCACCAAATACCACCTTTACAAATCCCTCGTGATATCTATCCTCCTATATGGCTGTGAATCATGGACTCTGACAGCAGAGTTAGAGAGGAGAATCCAAGCATTCGAGAACAAGTGCCACAGAAGACTTCTCAAAGTATCATACAAAGAACACAAGACCAATAACTATGTGAAAGAAGAAATCAAAAAGCGTGTGGGCCCCCAAGAGCCTTTGCTCTCCACCATAAAGAGGAGAAAGCTGATGTGGTTTGGTCACACCACAAGACACAACACCCTAGCAAAAACCATCCTGCAAGGAACAGTCGAGGGCAAGAGAAGAAGAGGCCGCCAAAAGAAATCGTGGGTTGACAACATCAAAGACTGGACCGCCCAACCCCTACAACACCTCCTACTAGCCACACAGGATCGTGAAGCATGGAAAAAGATCTCTGTTGCGTCTTCTCTCATGTCCCCCCTACGTCCTTTGGGGCATGGGACTGAGTGAGTGTGAGTGAGTGAAGGAAAATGGCCTCATTTGTTGACCAGGCAGCCTTGAGGAGAACGATGGAGAAGGAAACCAAGACGACGCGGTTCTGCCTGATCTGCAACTACGTCAGCCGCATCATCGAGCCAATCACCTCGCGCTGTGCCAAGTTCCGCTTCAAGCCGCTGAACGAAGCCGTCATGTCTGACAGGCTGAAACACATCTGTGCAGAGGAAAACGTGAACATTGACGACGATGTGAGTATTGAGTCAGTTATCTGCTTGGGTTGGTTTTGTCTTTGCTGGTGTGGGTTTTAAAATCGTCTTGTGAATTTGTTGTTTCAGTTCTATTTTGGAAGGTGTTATAGTTTTCTTCATCTAATTCTTTTTTATTTATTTTTTATCAGTATCACGATTATCATTATTGGTTTATGTATTTTTTTGTTTGTTCAATATAGATATTGTGTTTTTAAGACAGAGCTGTCCCTCTTTGTTAATATACACACTCACACACACACACACACACACACACACACACACACACACACACACACACACACACACACACACACACACACACACACACACACACACAGAGTTTTAAAAACCATTATTTGTGTGACTCATATTTGTATAATAATCATAGATAGAGAGATGTGTTTGCCTTTGTTTTCTTAATGTTGCTGGCTAGTAAGTATGTGAACAGGTATTCCACAGTTATTGCTAGTGATGAACATGGTAATACAGCACAGCTGTCAGTCAGTTTCCCCACTTTAGCTGCTCTTACCTGCTATCCAGCCCAGCCCAGATTGGCCAGCTGGTGCTATTTATAGCTGGAACTGACCACTATTGGACCAGGTCAAAGGAGGGGAGCACCTCTGGTTGGAGGGATGTTGACTGTGATAGCATTGTGACACATATCTATAGAATTTATTTGACAATCATCGCTAGCTATAAACATGCTGATACAGCTATTTATATCTATAAAATTCATTTCACAGTTGTCACTAGCTATGAACATGCTGATATAGTTATTTATATCTATAGAATTTATTTCACAATCATCGCTAGCTGTGAATATGCTGATATAGTAGTATATCAATAGAATTTATTTGACAGTCATCGCTAGCTATAAACATACTGATATAGTTATTTATTTCACAATCATTGCCAGCGATGAATATGCTGTTATAGTAATGTATAAGAAATTATAAATAGAATTTTTTTGACAATCATTGCTAGCTATGAATATGCTGATAATAGTGATGTCTATAGAATCTATTTGACAATCATCACTAGCTATGAACATGCTGATATAGTTATTTATATAGATCTATGAATGTTATTGACATGATGGCAGGCAATGGAAGCGCTGATGAAGATATCGGAGGGAGACATGCGGAAAGCGGTGATGTTTCTGCAGAGCGCCAGTCGTCTGTGTGGGCAGGAGGATTCCATCAGTGCCAGCATCATCATGGACATCACAGGGGTCAGTGCACTTTCCCCATGGCTGTGGTGTCTTGTTAAAAGTTTTCCTACCCCCTTAAGATGTTACACAGAGAAATTTTGGGTGTGGGGGTGGAGTTTTTTTGTTTGGGGATGGGATTTATTTTGTGTTTCGTTTTCCTATTGGTTATAGATGTTTAAAAAAAAAAAAAAAAGAAAGTTATTCACCATCAAACATTAACTCTCAGAGGACGGCTGTCCACTATAGCGGATTTGCTGTTTGCAGATTTTTCACGTGGTGGCTGCATGGTACTATGATTAGTACAGCTTAACATAGCTATGTGAGCTTATCCAAGATCAAATGCAGAGCATTGTCGGTTGATTCCATGTGTTCTGAACTCTTTGTTTGCTGTTGCAGAGAGTAGCCCACATGGAGTAGCAACATGGAGTACAAAATTGGGAGTATTTTCTTCATGCTAGTCAAAGCTTAAATATTTAAGTGAGAGCTTCAGTCTTTTGATATGTACTAACCCAGCATGTTATTCATAAGTTCAGAAAATTTCATTTTCTTTCTATGTGTTTTGAATTATTATTTTTTTACATACCATTACAAATGGGCCATCCATAGGAAAAAGCAAGGGAGAGAACTGGCTGTCCCTAGTGAGTTCATTTACTAGTGTTATCCTGGGGATCTTAGAGAGGGACGTGTTTTGCCATGTTTACGCACTCTGGAAAAATCACTTCAGTGCCAAACAGTTCCTCAAAGTGTTAACCCACCTACGTCATAGGTTCGTCAAACACGGGACCAGCAGTTTGCCTTTTTAAAGACTGTTTCCCTTTCTTGACAAACTGATAAACACTACATCCAGCATTATCATTGGTTTCAGGTGGTACCAGAGGAAATTCTGGACGACATCTTGAAAGTGTGCCGCTCAGATTCTTACGAAAAGCTGGACAAGACTGTCAAGGTAAAGCTGGGGAGGTTTTTAAAAAAAAATTATTTATGTATTCTTTTATTTCGAGAATAATGGAATAAGCACTCATGTGCTTTTTTTACATCCAGTCCCTGTATGTATGCAGTTTTGTAAATGTTGTCATCTGTTCTTACCGGCACACAAAGGCCTACTCTTTTGAAAAGCATTACAAAACTTGACATTTGCACAAAATGTTCTGTGTGCGTTCACACACGGGACCTCGGTTTATAGTCTCATTGGAAGGACTTTTGAGGAGCTTGGAGTCGGCACTGATGTTAACTCCAGGGGGAAAATCTTGAACGGGATTCGAACCTGGTCGTCAGATTGTGAGCGCAATGTTCTGACCACAAGGCTATCCTGTCCCCCGGCTTCTGTGTTTAATGGTTTGTTTTTCTTTACATGTGTTTGTGAACTCTTACAGTTTCTATCACCTTCAAGCCGCCGCTGTAGCCTAGTGGTTAGGGCGTTGGACTCATAATCTAAAGGTTGCGGGTTCGATCCCAGCTTTCGGCTATGGCGTTGTGCCCTTGGAAAAGGCACTTTACGGCTATTTTCTCACCCCACCCAGGTGTAAAAGGGGTACCAACCTTGTGTTGGGGGTTAACCCTGCGATAGACTGGCGTCCTATCCAGGGGGGAGTCTATGACTCTCAGTCTTTTAATGCCACAGAAACCGGGAAAAGCACCGGCCTGATGAGCCTTAGGCTGGGGACAGACTTGAACTTTTTTCTATCACCCTCAGCCCCCCCCCCCCCAAAAAAAAAAGAAGCGAGAATGACCATCTGTGCCTTCATTTATTCGTTGCTGGCTGTGCAGGTGAACCATGAAGGTTTCGCTGTGTGTCTGTGCCTTCATTCATTCATTCGTTGCTGGCTGTGCAGGTGAACCGTGAAGGTTTCGCTGTGTGTCTGTGCCTTCATTCATTCATTCGTTGCTGGCTGTGCAGGTGAACCGTGAAGGTTTCGCTGTGTGTCTGTGCCTTCATTCATTCCTTCCTCACTGGCTGTGTGCAGAGGGTGAACCGTGAAGGTTTCGCTGCCTCCCAGCTGCTGACCCAGTTCCATGACAGGATCGTGACCATGGACGACCTCAGTGACAAGCAGAAGTCCGTCATCTGCGAGAAAATGGCTGTAAGTTTGGGATAGATGACTGCTTTTTGTGGGATCTCTCTCTCTTGCTCTGTCTGTCTCTATCTCTCGCTGTTTTTCTCTTCCCTTCCCCCCCTCTCTCTCTCTCTCTCTCTCTTCTCTCTCTCTCTCTCTCTCTCTCTCTCTCTCTCTCTCTCTCTCTCTCTCTTCTCTTCTCTCTCTCTCTCATTGGGTTGGGTTGGGTTGGGTTTTTTTTGTTGGTCTAATGTCATCAGAAAAAGCATATGTACTCTATAAAGGATAATGGTAGCCTTGTTTTACATTTAGAATAGACTTTGTTGTGCCAATTTGACAAAAAATAGATATCAAAGACTCAGAGCATGGGTTTAGTGTTTAAGCACGGGTTAGTGTCACATTGGTATGAATACAAGACGTCTTTATTCTGAACCAAAGGGGAAATAAAAAACATGATGATTGTAAAAGAACACAGAGGAGAAATGTACAAGCACACAGTCATTTGTTCTGTGGAAGTTGTTCATCTGTTTTCTGTGAAGGTCTGCTTTTCTTTTTCCACTGATATTGTTTTAGCAATTCTGCCATATGGCGTTGTTGGGGTTGAGGGGGGATGTAGTGGTTTGGGATGTTTTATCATATCTTTAAAGTGAGAAGAGCTAACGATCCACCTGCTGTGTGTGGTGTGCAGGTGATGGACAAGTGTTTGCAGGACGGAGCAGACGAGTACCTGCAGCTGATGGCTCTGTTCAGCACCACCATGCAGCAGATGTGTCACGGGGAGTGAGCCCTCACTGCACTGAGGGCTGTCTGGGAAAACTCCTGCTGCAGTCGTGTTTCTCACCATAGTTTTGGTTTTTACTGGGGGGGGGGGTCTAGAGCTCAAAGGTTCACCAGTGACAAGATTTTTGCATGTGTGACTGTTTTGCCATCCATCAAGGTCATCGCATTCCAACTGTGGAGTTGATGTTTAAGCATGACACCTGTACATGCTTTTTTTTTTTTTTAATTGTTTGTCATGCATTCTTACCAACATGAAGAGCCAACTCTTCTGAAAGGCAGGATGGATTTTAACATGTGCACAAGATATTCTGCTTGTGTTCGCACTCTGGGCCATGGAGTATATTCTCATCTGAGGGACTTAAGGAGTGGAGTCAGTGCTGGTGTTAACTCCAGAGGAAAAAAAACCCACCCTTAAACATGCTGTCCGTTGGCTCAAACCCAGGATGGATCGGTCCTAGGCCGGGTCAAGTTGCGACTGCAACGCTCTGACCACTATCTGCCTCCCCTCCCCCTTCCCCCCTCCCCCCTATTCTCTATGGCCTAGAGACATATAAGGCCTTGTTAGGGAAGCATGGAATTTGTTGAATTGAATGGTGCACACGCACAGACATGCTCAGTGGATGTACATACCATATCTGACGGAAACACTGCCATTCTGTTGAGGTATACCAAAAACATAGGTTTTCTAGCAGTACCCAGAGGTAACTTGGTTTGTGGGTGGTTGTTTTTTTTTCCCAGATTATACACAAGTAGAGAATGTTGGTTGTAAGCTCTCTGCGATGTTTCGAGAGAGACTTCAGTTCCATTACTTGATTGTTGTCATTATTTTGCTGTATATGTAGGTCAGAGGAGTGGATTAGAAAATACCACTACTGTTGTTGAAGTTTTATCTTTGTGTTGTTGAAACAGAGGTTGTCCACCCTTGACTGCTTATAATAAAACTTGTCTTCTGTCCTCTTTTTTTCATATTCAGGTATTCTTAAGAGCTTTTGCAGAGAAATTTCATCCTTAAGATTTTGTAGTGGCTTTTGGGATTATTCTTGTCAGTCAAGATTCTTGTTTTGGTGTTTTATAAGTACTGTGATTTTTTTTTTTTAGATAAACGTCTGATCTGCAGGAAATGGATATTTTATAAATGATATTTGTGGAAAGTTTGTCATCTATGGGGGTCGCTCTTTGCGTAATGTTCAGATCCTGACTTTGACATTGTTTTCAAGTCGACTCCCCATCCAGGGGGCTCTTTCCAAAGAATTAGTGTCCCCGCTTCCTGGAAATTCTATGCTAGAAATTTCCCCTTTCCTGTTACTCCCTTTATTTTTCCCTTTTTCTTTACCTCTATATTCTCTCTCTCTCTCTCTCTCTCTCTCTCTCTCTCTCTCTCTCTCTCTCTCTCTCTCTCTCTCTCTCTCTCTCTCTCTCTCTCTCTCTCTGTTTTTCTGCCTACCCAGCCCATACTACTGCCTTTTTTCAAGCAAATCTTAAACTTTTTTCTTATGAACTTTTTTTTTTTAATGAGCTGCCCTGAAGTAGGAATGTGTGGCTGAGGCCAGCAACAGACCTCCTGCAGAGAAGTACAGGCACAGGAGGAACCAGACACTTCTCATCCTCCCCAATATGGCCGTGCAAACTAGCATGCCATGGAACACTGAAGAAGAAGAATTTATCTCCACTTTGAAATAGTTTAGGTTTTTGTGGGGGGGGGGGGGGGGGGGGGGGGGGGTATTTATTAAGTTATGTCTTTCTGAAATAGTTTTCTCGACTCTGAAATAGTTTGGGGTTTTTTTTGTGGGGGGGGGGGGGGGGTATTTATTAAGTTATGTCTTTCTGAAATAGTTTTCTTGACTCTGAAATAGTTTGGGGTTTTTAGTGTTTGTTTTTTTCCATCAGGTCTTTCTGAATTTAAAAAAAAAATTAGGTCTTTGTTGTTATTGTTGTACAGAATGTATATATTATTAACTTTCCCTGACATCGTCTGCTAAGACAGTGAAGGGCCAGATCCAGGTTTGACGGAACAGAATGTAAAACAAGTGTCAAGGTGCCTTCTCTTCTGTGCCAGTGTTGAATGTCTGTACAGTATCGATTGAAAAAATTGTTGATTATATGGGGGGGGGGTTAATGAAATATGTAGAAAATCATTAGATGTACTACTAGTTTGTGTTTAATAGTAGACTGGAGAGAAAGAGAGAGAGAAATGTTTAATTGTTGTGCAGATGTAATACAGTGTATTGAAAAAAGGAAGAAAAGATTGCAGTGTGTTTAGCAGTAAACTAAAGAGAGAGAGTGTGTGTATTGAAGGCTGTGCAAATGTATTATAATGT
>CM060335.1:6230438-6277938 GCA_030674155.1 Stramonita haemastoma
ATTTTTTTTTTTATCAACCTCAGGAGGGCTGTGGTTAGAAATCATATCTCTTAAAGCTTCTTTTGTTCTGTCTGAAGTATTTATTGTTTACTTGCTGTGAATGGTTTAGATTTATTTGTAAAATCTTTCTTTTGCTCAAACAGCTTTTTGATTTATTTCAAATTTGATTTTTGTTTGTGCGTTTTAATTTTGTTTGTTTTGTTGTGTAAAACAAAGGAGAGAAGAGAAGAAGTCATTTCAGTTTAAATTGTTATTAGGAAATGCTGTCTGTCTTATTTCTTGTCAGAATTCTTCAGTTTAAAGTCAAGACAACTATAATTATTGTGAAAAAAGGTGCTTTTTAGACTGGGAAGGGGTGATATGGGAAAAGTGTTGCAGGGGATTAGACAACAAAGAAACTTGGAATGAAGGTAGGAGCAGTTGGTGTGGAGAGAAGCTTCATGCATGTCACACTCAAAGTGTTTGCTGTTGGAGCATGTTTGTGTTATACATCTGTATAATTTAGGTTTACGAGTACAGTTGTAGAAGTCTACTATTAGTGATCATTCTAAATATTGATTTTTAAACAAATGACTGTCACAGTGTCAGTGCTGAAAAGTCATCCTTGCAAATATTTGAAAATCTCATCATCACTGGTTTCTTTCATTTCTTTCATCATTTTCTTTATAATTGTTTTTAATAACGTCCTGTGTCCTTTCTTTTTGATGAATAATTCATTTGCAAATTCTATCTTTTTTCTTTCTTTTTTTTCTTTTTTTTTGTAGTACCTTTGCTAGAGCGTTGAGGTTCACCAAAGGTGAGATTGTGTTACCTGTGATTGTGTTTACCCACCATGTAGGTGGCCACATTCCAACTTCAGAAAGCGTATTCTTTCATGTTGTGAGCATATTGCGAGGATAAACTGATCAATAGACTTATAAATACATAACACTGGTGTTATCACAGTACTATGGTGAACTTTACTATGACACTGGTGTTGTCACAGGCCCAGTACTATGGTGAAATTGGACTGGGCACCCCAGAGCAGCGGTTCAAAGTGGTGTTTGACACCGGCTCTTCCAATCTCTGGGTTCCTTCCAAGAAGTGCTCTCTCCTGGACATTGCCTGCCGTAAGTGATTGTGCTGAGATGATAGCAATGGTTTTCCTTTCAGGCAAACTGTTTTTAACAAAATTGTTTCATGTCGTTTATGCATGTAGCAGACTATGACACAAGTGCTTTTTTTAAACAACATTAGGTCCATTTCACATCATGTGTTTTGATATTATTTGATGTGGTTTATTTGGGGGCTAGATAAGAAAAAAGCTGTTGTCCATGATGTTTTAAATATATTACTTTATTAATACTGTTTGTTCATTTGTTCAGGACTTTATTTATGACAAGATCATACCAAATTTTTTGTTGTCTGGCTTAACTGATGTGCATGTTTTACAAGTAGCAGAGTTTGTCACTGTTTTGTTTGTTTGTTTGTTTGTTTGTTTTGTTGTTGTTGACAAAACTAGAAAAGTGTTGGGGTTTTATGCCTGAAGTACCACATCTCCATTGACAAAGTCTGTTGCCTGAAGACTAGCTGTCACATGAAAAAAAAAAAGTATGCATGTACATCACAGAGCAAGAGCTCTGTCAGTTTTCCCCAGTTTCAGCTTCTCTCAGCGTCTATCCACTCCATCCTAACCCAGCCTACCCCAGCCTTGGGCCAGCTGTGCTGGTGATAGCCAGAACTGACCTCTCTGGGACAGGCCAGCTTTGCCTCTTTCTTCATTTATCAGAAAACCTGTCTGTCAGGGTGAAGAAAAGAGAGGGGTGACACAGCGCAGAGATCCAAGCATGCATGAAAATGTCAGCTTTTAACTTGTGGATGTGTGTGCATGCATGAACATGCTGAAAAGTATAAAGACTCGCATTATAACCTTATGTGACCTGTTTTTACCCCCAAAAAAGTCTTAATGGGTAAAAAAAATAATAATAATATGTTAAAAAAATTTAATTGAGTTAGATTTTCTGAAATCTACTGATCGTTACCTTTCTTTTGATGTATAATTCTTTTTTTCTTTTTTTTTTTAAACATTTTTTAAATTTTCAAATAATGTACAAAACCCAGTATAATGTAAGCATCAATCCACAAATGATTCATATCAAAGTTTGTGAAGAACAAAAATTAAGAAGGATAAGATTACAAACTGATACACAACCTACTAGCATATGTTTTAGATAGCGTATGAACTTGAATGGTCATACATACATATACAATCATGTACATGCATGCATTCAAACAAAAGTACCCAAGCATATAAACATATTAAAGCATACATATCCCTACATATACCTAACCTCCAAATGCAAAACTGACATAACAGTGTTTAAAGACAAAACTAACAATAACAACAACAAGCAAAAAACAAACAAACAAACAAAACACAAACAAACAAAAAGCACCACCAACAACAACAAACAACAACAGCAACAACAACAGCACACAAGACATAAACAAAAAACAACAAACAAACAAACAAACCACACACACACACCACCACGATTAAACTGCTCAGCTAAATAAACAGATTTTACCTTTCAGACCGACTCATCCAGCAGTAATACAGTTTGCTCTAATCTAACAGAGGTAGATATGTACACCATTGTGCAGCGAAACTAAAAAAAGACATTTCCATAGATGCAACACATTTTTCAACCTCATATCTTGATTTTAGTTGTCGCGTAAATATTTCAAACGAAGGCCAATTCTTTTGGCATCTGCATTTATAAATGTGAAATTTGGCGAGCAGCAGTATTACATCAAAAATCTTGTCAGATTTAAAGTTGCTACTGCATCCAAAAAGAACAATGCTCTCGTTGAGCAGCAGATTCACAGCGTTACATTTTCTATTAATATTATTTTGGAATTCTTGCCAGAAATCGTTTACAATAGGACAGTACCAAAAAATATGTTGAATGCTTTCTTTTTCCATATGACAAAAGGAACAATTAATTGATTCTTCAATACCCATGCTTTGTAAAATGACATTTGTTGCTATTATTCTGTGTACAATTCTTATCTGAAACCACTTTAGTCTTACATCTTGAATTTGCCTAATTTTTCTAAATACTTGTGACCATACAACATTTTGATGCAATCTTTCATTCCACTTCGTACTATAAGCTGGGTCAGTAGTGTTTTTAGTCAGTAGCTCGTAGTACAGCATCGCTCCCCTTGGCACAGAGCAGATTACAGTCATTAATTTGTTCCTTTCATTTTCATCAGAGCACATAATTTCTAATCCCAGTTCCCTTGAATATTTTCTCAGTGCGCAAACACAGCCATTATATGTAACAAAATCTGATATAGTTCCATACTTTGTAACAAAACATTGAAAACTAAGCAAGTTACCAGCATCATCAAGTAGATGTCTAACACATGAAATATTCTTGTCAATCCAGTTTTTGTTATAGAAAGTTTTACTACCAATTTTCAAATTGGGGTTATAAAACAAAGGCTCAGAACACAGCTCTTCTGTGGTTTCCACTTTAACTGCACTGCCTAATTCCCTGTATGCTTTAAATACATCTTTCCAAAATTTGTTTAATCTGTTGCTGCCGGGCAAATCGGATCCCAATTTGTTAATAATTTCGGCCTTAGGATAAAGTGAGCACAGTATCTGTTTCCAGCTGTGATCACTGCAACTCACTTTACGGATCCAGGTTAATTTTAGCGCGTTAATATGTTGTCGTACATTTGGTATTCCAATCCCACCATGTGTTATGCTTCTTACTGACGTTTTTCTATTGATTCTATCTTTTTTCTTACCCCATACAAACTTAAAAACAAATTTTTGAAGTTCATTAATTAACTGATCTGGGGGGGTTGGCAACAGAATCCATAAATGAATTATTTTTGATAAAATAAGTGATTTTAGAACTGCTACCCTGCCGAGCGGAGTTATTTGTCTTTTTAGCCAAGTCCTATATAATGCCCTAATTTCTGAAAACTTTTCCTCCATGTTTATTATCTCACACTTCTCCAGATCGTTAGTAAACCATATACCTAATATCTTAAATTTTGAAGGGTTCCACTGAACACTGAGATGTGGCATAAATTTAACTGGCGAATTCCGTTTACTTCCTAACCATATGGCATTTGTTTTCTCAGCATTTAACTTTAGTCCAGACACATTACCAAACTTTTCAATAACACCAAAACATTCCTCAAATGACTTCTTATCCCCTTCTAGCAATATATTTGTATCGTCTGCATATTGTGATATCTTATTTTCTGTGTTGTTTATCTTAATTCCTTTAACATTCTTATTGATGTATAATTCAGTGATGTATAATTCAGTGTTTTATCTCTAAAATTGACAAAGTTATGGATGTTTGAAATAGGTGACAAAGTGATTTCATATTCTGAGAACATTGGATTTTGAGTTTTCACAACTCTGGCTAACTAGGCTAACACTTTAGCAGGTCAATAAAAATGCTTTAAAAACACTTTTTAAAAAAATCAGCCATTTATCACAGTGGTATTGTGATAATCTAACCATTTCAAGTACATAGTAAGGAAATTTAATGCCTACAAATTCCACTTTCAATTAAA
The DNA here is from genome assembly GCA_030674155.1 of Stramonita haemastoma. Taxonomy (NCBI): domain Eukaryota; kingdom Metazoa; phylum Mollusca; class Gastropoda; order Neogastropoda; family Muricidae; genus Stramonita; species Stramonita haemastoma. The sequence continues at coordinate 6,235,026 of CM060335.1, forward strand.
AGTCAGAATTGACAAAATGAACCCTACCTTTCCTCTTTTGGGCCTCTCTTCTTTTTACTGACTGTGAGTTCAGACTCATTCTGTTGAAACAGGTCACAGTTTTGAACATGATATGTATACAATGTATAGTATGCACTCACACTTATGTGTGCATGCACACACACACACACGCATGCATGCACGCACGCGCACACACACACACACACACACATATATATATATATATGATTTTTCTTCTTTTTTTCTTAGATGGATGGCTTGATGAAAAAAAGCAATTGCACTGCTTACTCAATGTACCATCTGGAAATAAAAAGTTTCACACATACACACACACACACACACACACACACACACACACACACACACACACACACACACACACACACACACACACAGATGGCTTGATGAAAAAAAGCAAATCAATGCTTATTCAACGCACCATCTGGAAATGAAGTTTTGATTTGATTTGACACGCATCACATTATCCTCACCCATGTAAGTATGTATGCCCAAATGTGCGCCTACACAAGCATATTCACACAATTAAGATTTTTGTCTTGTTTAAATTGCTTTTGTTTGTTGGGGGGTTATTTTTGGGTCAGTGGTATTGTGATAAAGCTATTCTTTATTTTCATCTCTATCTCATTTGCAGTGTTGTTTGTTGTTGGTGTTTTTTCCAGTGCTTCACAACAAATACGACAGCACCAAGTCCAGCACTTACAAAGCAAACGGCACCAAGTTTGAGATCCGCTATGGGACAGGAAGCCTGACGGGGTTCCTTAGCACCGACACTCTGAACGTAAGGATAGGATCAGTGTGGGGGTATGTTTTGTTCATGCTTTGTGTGCTTACGTGTGTGGTGTGTGTGTGTGTGTGTGTGTGTGTGTGTGTGTGAATGTGTGTGAGTGTGTGTGTGTGTGTGTGTGTGCGTGTGTTTGTGTGGTGTGTGTGTGTGTGTGTGTGTGTGTGTGTGTGTGTGTGTGTGTGTTGTGTGTGTGCGCGCGCGCGTGTGTGTGTGTGTGTGTGTGTGTGTGTGTGTGTGTGTGTGTGTGTGTGTGTGTGTGTGTGTGTGTGTGTGTGTGTGCGTGTGTGTGTGTGCATGTCTGTCTGTCTGTCTGTCTGTCAGTCTGTCTGTCTGTCTGTCTGTCTGTCTGTCTGTCTGTCTGTCTGCATGGTAAACTTCAGCTTTGCTTCAGTTTTCTCCCACATCTCCCTCCACAACATTGTTATTATTTTTCAGATTTGTAGACATGAATATTACAAATCCACGTATGCCTTCTGTAACAACCATGAAAACAGTCAAAGACTTTGATTCAAAGGAAATACATATTTTCTGACACATAATGGGAGTACAGTCCCCAGTTCACCCAGCTGTAAATGGGCACCTGCCCTTTTTAGGGTCAGGGAAGGTAAAGCAGCGAGAGAGAGGTGATGGGCGCCACCCTCAATATGCTGGCCCTTGGAGAAGCTGAGGTCGCTGACGCCAGGCTCCTCTATGACCACACAGGCTATGGAACACCTTTACCTTTATCTTTTCACAATACAAGCAGCCACACTGCATCTTCAGAGGAATGAGCCATACACCAGCTTCAAAGGAGAAAGAATATCAATTCATTCATGAATTCCCCGTTTTCCCCCTGCCCCAGATTTCGGGGGTAGTGATCAAGAGCCAGACGTTTGCGGAGGCGGTGAAGCAGCCAGGCATCACCTTCATCGCCGCTCGCTTTGACGGCATCCTGGGGATGGGGTACAAAACCATCTCTGTGGACGGCGTCCTGCCCCCCTTCTACAACGCCTGGACCCAACACCTGGTGAAGAACAACGTCTTCTCCTTCTTCCTCAGCAGGTAGGGAAATCACAGTTTTTTGTTCTCTGTCTCTCTGTCTGTATTTCTCTGTCTGTATGTCTGTCTGTCTACATGTCTGTCTCTCTTTTTTTGAGGGTTGAATGACATTGTCTGAAATTGTATACACACATTCCTTCACAAGAGACATAGAATGATAGATCTTTAGTTGAATAAATCATATTCATGTTCTTTCTCTTCTCTCTCTCTCTCTCTCTCTCTCTCTCTCTCTCTCTCTCTCTCTCTCTCTCTCTCTCTCTCTCTCTCTCTCTCTCTGCATGCATAGGTTGCTCATGAATCAAGCTCTCTGCTTTCAGTCGAGCAAAAAATGATTGAAGTTATCAAAGAAGATTGGACAGAACAGATATCTTTTCCCCTGGATCAAGTCACTTTTGGAGACCAAGAATTGCCTAAAAAGATTTTTTTAAAATAACAAGTGATTCCCTGATTTATGATTACACATTTAAATGAGAGGAGTGTAAAGAAACAACCACACAGGAAAATGATGCTATCAGCAATGGCCCCTTGTCTGGAACATAGCCCATTCCCTTTTTGTTGTGGCCTCAGTTGCTTGTAAATCATAGAGCACCTTTTCTTCTTTATTCCATTTTTGTTTTGGTTGCATTTTTATGTGGTAAAGTTAAATGTGTGTATGTGTACATGCATGAGCGTGTGCATGCTTCACATATCATGGGTCATGGTCTTCAAAGAAAAAAGAAAAAATGTTGACAGGAATCCCAGTGCTTCCTTTCTGTTTTTTTTGTGGCCTCTGTTGCACGCAAATCATAGAGTACCTTTTCTTTATTTTCTTTTTGTTTTGGTTGCTTTTTTGTGTGGTTAAGTTAAATGTGGGTGAAAAAAAGAAGAAGAAAAAATTCATTAAAAAAAAATTGGAAAAAAAGAGTTAAATGTGCGTCTGTGTGTGTGTGTGTGTGTGTGTGTGTGTGTGTGTGTGTGTGTGTGTGTGTATGCACATGTGCGTGTGTGCATGCATGCATGCGCATGTACATGCTTCACATATCATGGTTCATGGTGTCTAAAAAGAGAAAAATTCTGTGGTCAGGGACCCGAGTGCCTCTGAGGGGGGTGAGCTGATGCTGGGGGGTAGTGACCCTGACATGTACACAGGCAACTTCTCCTACGTCAACGTCTCCAGACAGGGATACTGGCAGTTCAAGATGGACGCGTGAGTCACAGCAGCTGTCTGGTATTGTTATAGCAGTTACACGCATGGGTATATTCACGCATGCACACACTGAATGGGACGGGACAGCCTGGTGGTCAGAGGGGTACTGGCAGTTCAAGATGGACGCATGAGTCACAGCAGCAGTCTGGTATCGTTATAGCAGTTACATACAGGCATGTACACAGGCATACACACATGCATGAGTGAGAACAGCAGTCTGGTATTGTTACAGCAGTTACGTACATGCATGCACACACTAGACTGGACGGGACGGGACAGCCTGGTGGTCAGAGGGATACTGGCAGTTCAACATGGACACGTGAGAGAGAGCAGCAGTCTGGTATCGTTACAGCAGTTACACACATGTGTATATACATGCATGCACACAGGCATGCACGCACTGGACAGGATGGGACAGGACAGTCTGGTGGTTAGAGGGATGCGCTCGTGATCAAATCTCGTTTGAAAGGATTTTTCTTCTGGAGTTAACATCAGTGCTGACTCCACTCCCTTCAAAAGTCCCTTGGATGAGACTGTAAACTGAAGTCCTGTGTGCGAACACATGCAGAACATCTTGCACACATGTTAAAACCTGTTCCGCTTTTTGGAAGCGTATGCCATTGTGTGCTGGTGGGAATGGATGACAAACTTGAGAAAACTGCATACACACAGGGACTGGATGTAAAAAAGCATGAGTGCTTATTCCATTATCTTCAAAATAAAAAATACATAAAAAAGAACACACACACATATATATATATATATATATATATATATATATATATATATATATATATATATATATATATATATATATATATATATATAAAAAATATGTATGTATGCATGCACAGAGACAAGGTTACTGGTTGTTCAAGATGGACAGGAAAAAGTGGAAGTTTGTTATTGTGTTTATATAGTTTGTACATATGTATGCATATTTATGCATGCCCACATGTTTAACACACACACATATGCATAAATATACACATACACTTTTTTTATCCATGCACACGCACATGCACGCACACACACACACACACACACACACACACACACACACACACACACACACACACACACACACACACACTCCTCTCTCTCTCTCTCTCTCTCTCTCTCTCTCTCTCTCTCTCTCTCTCTCTCTCTCTCTCTCTCTCTCTCTCTCTCTCTCTCTTGGCCAGTAGAAACACTGTAACTGTAGTGTGTGTTACAGTGACGTGTGTTTCAGTGTGACAGTGGAGGGAACAGGCAAGCATTTTGCTGACACTGTAGTGTTTACTGTGACATGTGTTTCAGTGTGACAGTGGAGGGAACAGGCAAGCATTTTGCTGACACTGTGTTACTGTGACATGTGTTTCAGTGTGACAGTGGAGGGAACAGGCAAGCAGTTCTGCACTGGGGGCTGTCAGGCCATCGCTGACACTGTAGTGTGTGTTACTGTGACATGTGTTTCAGTGTGACAGTGGAGGGAACAGGCAAGCAGTTCTGCACTGGGGGCTGTCAGGCCATCGCTGACACTGTAGTGTGTGTTACTGTGACATGTGTTTCAGTGTGACGGTGGAGGGAACAGGCAAGCAGTTCTGCACTGGGGGCTGTCAGGCCATCTCTGACACTGTAGTGTGTGTTACTGTGACATGTGTTTCAGTGTGACAGTGGAGGGAACAGGCAAGCAGTTCTGCACTGGGGGCTGTCAGGCCATCACTGACACTGTGTTACTGTGACATGTGTTTCAGTGTGACAGTGGAGGGAACAGGCAAGCAGTTCTGCACTGGGGGCTGTCAGGCCATCACTGACACTGTGTTACTGTGACATGTGTTTCAGTGTGACAGTGGAGGGAACAGGCAAGCAGTTCTGCACTGGGGGCTGTCAGGCCATCGCTGACACTGTGTTACTGTGACATGTGTTTCAGTGTGACAGTGGAGGGAACAGGCAAGCAGTTCTGCACTGGGGGCTGTCAGGCCATCGCTGACACTGTGTTACTGTGACATGTGTTTCAGTGTGACAGTGGAGGGAACAGGCAAGCAGTTCTGCACTGGGGGCTGTCAGGCCATTGCTGACACTGGCACCTCCCTCCTGGCCGGCCCCTCTGATGAAATCAAAGCCCTCAACGAGGCCATTGGCGCCTCCAGGTTTATTGAGGGAGAGGTAATTCTCGTGGGAGAGGGGGGAGGGTGGCTGGGAGAGGGGGGAGGTGGTAGGAGAGGGTGGGGGGACTGTTCATTCTGGCTATAATTATCAAAGCCCTTAATGAAGCCATTGGCGTCTCCAGGTTTATAGAAGGAGAGGTAATTCGTGTGTGTGTGTCCTTTTCAGCTTTTTTTTTTTTTTTTTAACTCTCTTTATTGTGAAGAAAAAAAAGAAAAGCGAGTCATAAGGTATGAATTAAACTTAGATAATTACAAGGATTGTTTTACAGGTTTGCTGATAAAGTTCAAGCTTTTTTTTTAAAAGTACACCTCCTTTCACTTAGAATTTTCTTCTATAAAATGAGAAAAGAATTCAGATAAAGATGCTGCTGCAGAATCTCTCCAAACAGTTGTATTTCAGTCAGCAGTAAGTACTCAGTAGTTGTAGGGCTGATTCAATTCATGAGGGGGATTGGGGGGCGGGGAGAACCTTACTGCAACCATGTCATTATTCTTAGCTTCTTTTTCAGCTTTTACACACCAACAAAGTCTTAGTAAATTTGTTGACTTATTTCAGAGTTTGAGGTGTTTATAAATATTGTGTAACGGTTGTAGAGTGACCAGTGATTTATTCAAGAATTTTGTGATTTCCTTTTTTATAATCAGTACCTGATCGACTGCGACCGAATCCCCTCTCTGCCCAACATCACCTTCACCCTGGCTGGGAAGAAGTTTGAGCTGACAGGACGTGAATATGTTCTGAAGGTGAGTGAGTGCACCTCTCTCTGTCTCTGTGTCTCTGTCTGTGTCTGTATGTCTGTGTGTGTGTGTGTGTGTGTGTGTTCTCCCTCCTCCCTCTCCCTTACCAGATGGGGTGTGTTGTGCCTGGTCCCCTGTGCTTGTAACTTTGTAAGAGATCTGCCTGCTGGCCTCAGCTGACACATTTTCACCTTTGTTTTAGGAAGTTTTGTTTTTGCTTTCAAACTTAATTGCATGATTATTGTATCCCTTCCCTTCCTAAAAAGAAAAAATCTGATAATCAGAAATAGGAGGAAATTCAGCACTCAGGAAAATGTATTAGGTTCAACCACATCATGAAGAGGAAACAGAAATGAGCATTCTTAAAACAAACAATTATAGTTATTAAAAAAAAAGAAAGAAAGAATCATCCATTATTAATTGTTGGACATAAATTACGTATGGTTAGATCAGGCACTTTGAAAATACTGGTGTCTGTTGGTGTAACTTTACATTTCCCCTTTGCCTGTTCATTTCCCTTTTCCTGTTTGCTATGAAATGTTATAACAGCATGGTTTTTTTCCAGATGACTCTTTTTAACACATCCATCTGCCTGAGTGGGTTCATCGGCCTGGATGTGCCTCCTCCCATGGGCCCCCTGTGGATTCTGGGTGACGTGTTCATTGGTCCCTACTACACGGAGTTTGACATGCAGCGCAACAGGGTCGGCTTTGCCAGAACCAAGTCAGGAGTGGAGCAGAGCACGGCCGACTTCGCCAGAATCAAGTCTGGCTTCCATCGCAACCGCGCCGACTTTGCCCGAATCAGGTCCACCCTGAAATCAAAGCCTCTCCTGTTCTCCTCGGAGCAGCACTAAGTGGCTTTTGTCCCTAACTGGCTGTGTGGTGATGTGGGGAGCTTGGAAGAAAATCTGTGTAGTCTTTACAAATGTAGGCACAATAGTAATTAAACAGAGTATGAGTGTTGTTCGATAATGAAACTCGTACTTTTACAGGGTTGATTGTAAGTTTGGCACAGTTTGCTGTGATAAAGATTGGCTTTTCTAGTCAGTTACAGAATAGGTTTTACATGGTTACATTCTAGAACTTTTTTTTGGGGGGGTGGGGGGTGAGGAGGGGGGGGGGGGTTGCTTTTGTCATCCAAGGAATGAAGCTTGGTGTTTAACATTCTGTCAGATTTCCACTTTCATTCTTATTGTTAGTGTCTTTGAGGGGTTTGAGGGGGGAGGGGGGAGGTTGTTTTGGTTTGGCTGTCTGGAAATATTTTGACCCCTACAGTGAGCGGTGTATACGCTTACCATGACGCCGTACCATGTTTTGCAAATGGTTCTTCAGTATGTTTCTGTATCATTATTTTCTCTTTATCTGTTTGTTTGCCTGTTGAAAAAAGCTTTCTCCTACTTGTAGACTGAAGAATAATTATTCATTTATTTATCTATTCTTTTTGTTGTTGTTAGTTTTGAGGGTAATGAAATAAGCACTAATGTGCTTTTTTTTTTTTTTTTTACATTCAATTCCAGTATACATGTGGTTTTGTAAATTTTGTCATTTGTTCCCACTAGCACACAGTGGCCTACTCTTCTTAAAAGCAGAACAGGTTTAACATCTGCGCAAAGCGTTCTGCAAACATTTGCACACATGGCCTTGGTTTATAGAGGAGATTATTGTGATTTTCACACAGTGGTTATTGAAAGAAAATACTCAAAAAATAAAAAGTAATATCATTACTTTCGCCAAGAATATGACTTTTGATCCCCAAAATTTTTTTTAATCTATATGTATTACTATTATTGGAAAGGTAGATGATATCAGTATGTAAGCTTGTCATAGTTTAGACAGTAGCTGCCAGTTTTGGAGAAAGTGCAGAAGCTATAGAGAGTAGAAAAACTGTTGGGAGATAAGGTTTTTGTGTATGTTTTTATTTGTTTGTTCGTTTGTTTTTTAAGAGAAAGAGAAATGCAAAGCATATCAACATATTTGGTGTTTGTGTAAGAAATGTAGCAGTTGACTTCTCATTCCCTGCTCCCATAGCAACAACCCCCTCCACTTCCCAAACCACACCCAAGAAAAAAAAACCAAAACTTAAAATGACAGAAAAGCATAATTGATTATTCACTAAATGGACAACTTTTTTTTTTTTATCTTTACTATTATTCTAAACTTTTGGACAAAAGCATAGTCTTTTTTCTGTGTCTGCTGTTTTGTTTTTTTTTACTTTAAAAAAAAGAAGATAATATTTTGGCTTATTGGTGATGATGATGAGTTAAGAAGATTTATTGATTTTTTTAATAATTTTATTGAGGGTTAATCTCATAAGACAGCAGCTGCTATGTATTTGTGTTCATCTTTAGCTTCTTTTCAAATTCAAAGTAATACCATAAATGTGTTTTCCTCCAGTATATCAAGATAGTAGTGTGTATGGCGGAAATGTCTGGAATGAAAAGGGTTGAATATGGGAAAGCATATTGTGTGACTTTTTGAATTGTTGTATGATTATTTCAGACAAGATCGGTGATTATGTTGATGAAGGTTCATTTACAGCTAAATTTTGATATGTTATGGTTATTGCGGTTTATTTGTCAGACAAGATTGGTGATTGTGTTTTAAGTTTCAGTTACAGCTGATTTTTTAAATGTTATGGTTATTGCAGTTTATTTGTCAGACAAGATTGGTGATTATGTTTTAAGGTTCATTTACAGCTGAATTTTGATATGTTATGGTGATTGCAGTTTATTTGAATTGGTGAGGAAAGCAAGCGTTCACAGGATGTCTTTTTTTTTTTTTAATGCCAAATGTGTGAACAGTGAGATTCTTTTAATCTGTGTTCTTGAAACTTAGTGTAGGTTGTGTTTGCATGTCCATGTTTTTGAGAATGGTTTTTGCCTTTAATCAGTTTAAATAGAGAAGGATTTCTTCAATTTGAATCACTTTTAGTTTATTGATTGAAGCAATCAGCATTTTTCCATCATTGTCTGCCAGATTTTCAGTTAATACTCTCACTCATTCCAAAGAGACTTAATATATCAGTTCAGTGTCCGTGCCTCCCTAACTGTCTGATTTACCAGTGTGTAGTTTGTTCACAACTTGAAAATGAATGTTTTGTAGTATCTAAACAGTATTTACTATTTAAAAACAAAGGTAGTGACTACAGTTCTTGTTCACAACTTGAAAAATAATGTTTTGTAGTATCTAAACAGTATTTACTGTTCCAAAACAAAGGTATTGGCTATGGTCCAGATAGAAAATCCATCTGATGAGTAACCATTTGAATGATTTATGTACCGTTTGTGGCCACTGAGTCTTAGAGCAGTGTTAGAGCTTTACCCATGCATGCATTGACTGGTATAAAACTGTGTACTAGCTGTTTGTGTATACAGCTATTTGGATGAAAAGTTTGTTCTTAAAACTGACCAAAAATGAAAGAGGTAGAAGTTTCTGTGACAGTTGAAGAAAAGATCACCAGGTTTTGGTACATGGATGCAGTATATTTGTTATGGTCATTTTCCCTGGGAATGCAACGGTTACTCTCTGTTTCTTCTCGAATCAATCATATCCACTGTAATCATTCCCTGCTTTGCATGCATTATTCACAGATGTGGGTTTGATAGCCGGTATTTTGCTGAATTAGGTTGTTTTGAATTTGGTCCTTTTCTCAGAAAGAAATGGTCTGTTGTGAGAGAAATTGGAGGGGAGAGAATGTATGCTTTTTTGTGGAGTGAGGAATGTCTTTGCGGTTGACTTTTGAATGTTTGTTCACCTTATGTGTTTGGCTTTACTTTTCCTGTGAATACAGTGTCTGACTTTTGCAGTATTGTGTTTCTGATAGCGCGAAAGGTGTACCAGAGGTGACCTTGCAGATGAAGAACACAGTAATAATAATAATACATGGAATTTATATAGCGCTATATCTTGTAAAAAAAAAAAATCAAAGTGCTTGCATTCGACCTATACAACACACAAGCAATCAGTAACAATTTATAGTTTTAGCAAACACATGCACATCCTCCATGTGTGCCAGAGGTGAACTTGCAGATGAAGTACACAAACCTCCATATTCCACCAGCACATCTCCACTTGGCTGCCAAACCAAACCATGCTTTGAAAATTATAGTGATTGGGAAAAACACTGGCAAAAAGTCGCTGATGTCACTGCCAACAAATGGCTGCCCATATTCAGCTAGTGGTCACTTAATTCTTATTACTTGTTATGAAGACACCTTTTCCATGCATAGCACATTGAAGCGTATGGTTCAACAATGCCATTTCAATTGAAAGTGCTGATTTACTTCATTGTAAGTTAAGAGAAAAGTACATAAGCTGCACTTGTTCTGTAGATTCAAAATACAAATAAAAAATCTGGTATGTAATGTATTCACTTACTTATTGCAGCATACATCCAACTGACAGATCTATACAAAACCTTTTATGTATAGTACTAACTCATTCAAATACATAATTATGATAGTACAATCACAACTTGACTGCAGGACTGAGTTACTCTCATGCAGTGGCTGAACACATTTCTTTCCACAGCATGAGTCCCTCGGGATGTACAGCACACGTTTCAAAGAGACAGCGGAACGAGGGACTCGTGTCCCAAACATTACTTTCAGTTTTGGTAAATACTTTTGGTTAGCTCTACTGACTTCCTTTTATATGAAGGGAGATTAATCATGGTTCTTCCACTGCAGCGTGTCAACTGTCTGTTCGATGCAGACGACAAGGCAAATCAAAGAAGTTTATCCATTTCTGAGGTCCATGAGGGACGTTTATGAATGACATCAGTGGGTACGACACTGATGGCTCTGATGATGGGTGGCAGCCTGATTCAGATGAGAATAAAAGTGAAGAAATTAAAATCAACACTGATAACAGTGGGAGTGAAGAAGAAAGCTTGTCAATGCTGATTGAAAGCAGCACTACTAGATCACAGGAAACAACCAACACCCCAGGTGAGAGTGTGAGGGGGCAGGGTCACTGTCAAGGTAGGGGTGGTAAAACACCAGTGGTTATAAAAACTAACCAGATTCCCACATGCATTTAGGACATGCTTTAACAATTCTTTTCAACATGCACACCAAATTTCACGGCAATCCACATGAAAACTAAATTTTAATTCATATTTTACTGACCTCACTCTCTTTCAGTGGTTACCATTTGAAACTTGCTTGAACTGGAGAATGAGATTGCTCAGTTTTATATGGGATAAAAAGGATTAAACAATGAAACTTTTTGCATGACCAATAACAGGAAATGTTAAACATCCTATTTCATACAGTTGTCATTATTCAAGCCCTGTGTGGGCGCATTTTATGTATCATATTTCTTTTATAACACCCCTCCCCCCAGCAAAAAAAAAAAGTAAAAACAGGGCAAAGCAGTGGAAAAAAAGTTCATGGAAGCTGTGTGTGTGTGTGTGTGTGTGTGTGTGTGTGTGTGTGTGTGTGTGTGTGCAATGGACCCTTGAATGCTATTTGGAACAAGGATTCGCTACTTATTGGGTCAGGAGTGATTGAGAAAGGATAGGAAGAAAAGAAAGACTACGAGACAATAAAAGAAATTATCTATAAAAAAATTTATTTTTTTTTAAAAGGTGAAATTCACAAACTAAACTCACTCAGCAGTCACACAGACAACAACATTCATTCCATGTGAAACTCCAAACTAGCAAATATAGTTGCAAATATATTTCACTAAAAACTCAACTAAAACTAAAACACAGAGACGATTGACACACCCATTGTACTACTGATTAGATTTTTAACTCAAATGTGTCAGGTCCTCAAAAAAAAGCCAAAACAACGAAAAACCAACCAAGAACAACTGTCTCAGATCAGAAACCAGAGGGATAACCTGTGGGGATGAAACGATGATAAATTTTATATGTATATAATATTATATATGACTACCTGGTATTGCTCTATGTCATTGATCCCAAAAACAAGTACACAGCACTTTTTTTTCATTCCTTAAAAAAATCTGTGAACACCAGTAGTTTGATTAGCACTTTAGCTACACATCAGTATTGATTTTGACTAGGCCTAATTTTCCTTCTATTTTCATATATCACTCTTGCATTTGCACTGCACATACTAAGCCATCCACAGAAACGAAAAACAGTTTTTCAGAAACACAAGCCCCTGACTCAAAACTTGTGTGATTTTGCACAAATATGGTGGATTTGAACTTTTTTATTTCAGCAAACACTGCACCCCCTCACTCCTTTGTCATCTGCTAGCTTCCTAACCCCAATATGCATGCGCCAAGGGGGGTGCAAAGGGTGGGGGGGGGGGGGGGGGGTCAAGCTGTAGGAACACAAGCAGTCCTCATTTGCTGATTATTTCCAACTTTCTTGTGACTACCTGATATTGCTCTATGTTGTCAATCCCAAAAAACAAGAGCACAGTGCAATTTTTTTTTTTTTTTTTTTTTTTTTTGGGGGGGGGGGGGGGGGGGGGGGGGGGGGATGTGAAAATCAACAAATTTTATTTTGCAACCCCTCTCTAGAGAAAAATGACTTAATACCGGAGTGTAACCTATCAACATTACCCATAAGCTAAGAATGGAGTGTAGCCTTTTATTGGGGGTGGGGGGGGGGGGGGGGGGGGAACTAAGAAGGTGGAGTATCGTCATGTTAAAAATAATTTCATCATCCCACGAAGGGTAATCGCAATACTGACAGGCATATCGATACGAATCGTAATCTCAAAAGACACAACAAAGCTACATTTCGTATTGGTTCCAAGACAACTTTAAATTTAAAAAATATATATATCACGATCACACACACACGCACGCACTTCAAGTCAAAGTCAAGTCTAACCATCCCTGAAGGGCAATTACAATACTGACATACACACACGCTAGCGCGCGCGCGCGCGTGCACACACACACACACACACACACACACACACACACACACACACACACACACACACACACACACACTCGTGCGCGTGTGCGCGCATGCACACACACACATTGATGGAAAAAAAGCAAATCGATGCTTATTCAATGTACCATCTGGAAATAAACATTTGATTTGATTTGATTTCACACACACACACACACACACACACACACACACAACACACACACACACACACACACACACACACACACACACACACACACACACACACACACACACACACACACAGATTCCTCAAGATAATTACATGCATAATAAAGTTGAAGGATAAAAATGACTAAAGGTCATCACAGTGCAAACACTTGTGTTTGCATTTTAATGACCTTTTGTTATTTTCATAATATTCTTGTCTCTATAGCACGAAGGCAGGAATAGGAACCCACACCCACATCCATCCCTTACCCACATACACTCACATGCACATAATTATATTCGCATGCTTACATCTGATCACACACACACACACACACACACACACACACACACACACACACACACACACACACACACACACACACACACACACACATGTATGTATGTATGTGTGTATGTATAGGCAAGGCACTTGTACCTGCATGGATGGGCCAAAACGGCAGTCATTTTTGCCTGCATGTACCTACACTTGTTTTTCCTCCACTACTTTTTCCTCAATCACACACACACACACACACACACACACACACACACACACACACACACACACACACACACACACACACGTGTGTTTGCCTATTGACTACATTCATAACAGAGATAATTAGGCAAATAATTAAGCGAATGTGAAACTTGGTAATGAGTTCTGTGAATTTAAAATTTGAATGGCTACTGGAACAAAAGATTTTTTTGTTTGTTTGTTTGGGGAACTGAAAACGGCGTCCTGAGGGCAACAACAGAAATTCTGAAAACAGAGCGTGGGAAGAATCCGCCAAAATGGCAGTCGTTTTTGCCTAGAAGTTGCTGATTGCAGAGCAACTTGAGATCTCTTTGTTCTTCTCCAATTATTATTATTATTATTATTATTATTATTATTATTATTATTATTATTATTATTATTATTATTATTATTACTTTAGCAGATAATCACAGTTCACTGAAGACTTTTGGCCTTTTCTTTTTTAACACTGAGATCATTGTACCAACAGATGAAAGCAAAACTTAAAACACTCTTTTTTGTAAGACTTGTAGAAAAAAAAATCTTTTTGTAGACAAAAAATGAGTTAAGCTTCCCTAAAAAATACACATGTTATTGTCTCTTTTTGACAATAGCGTCAGTGTTAGCGTCCCAGTTTACTTAGTGATAAAAAAAGTTGACAGATACTTGTGTTTTGAAACTTGTTCAACTTCTTGATTATTCCCAGAAGTGTGCTCTGATCTTCTAAAATCGGTAAGATCTTTAAGAAACATTTAGCTCCAGACAGTCTCAGCACAACAATTAATTAACCAAACTCGGTGAGGGCTGGACCATGGCCACAGACTGATCCAGATTAACGATACAAAGAAGCACTGTCGTCCGCAAATTTTATAAGAAAGGAATTTTTCACATCTCTGTCTGCAATCATCTGTGTATAGAATATACAGAAGTGGCGAGATAACGCAACGCTGTTGAGAACAAGTGCAGGCATATCTAACCGATGAAGGGATCTTGTTGACAAAAATACGATGTGGCCTGTTAGTTAAAAATTTAATCAGCAAACGAAGTAGTTGATTGTCTACGTCAAATTTTGAAAATATTTTGTTAACAATAACATGAGGCTGCATTGTATTGAAAACTGAACTAAGGTCAGCAAACCATATTCTGGCATGAGAGTCAGTTGTATCTAAGTGGCTGTACGACTTGTTCAAAATGAATAGTTTGGCATCTTCAACACCCTGTCATGTCCTGTACTTAAGTGGAAATGGGTCAAGATCTTTCTCTATAATAGAAAGGATGAGCGATTTTTACTATCTTTTCAAATGTTTTCATCACAAGAAGTATGAGAGCAACAGGTGTAAAATCATTACGAGAGACGAGTTGGGTTTCTTTGCAAGAGGTATCACATCAATGAAAATTCTTCAAAAGAACTGATATCTATATCTGGCAAGTACCCAGCCAGGCTTGGAATAGGTGTGGAAAAACGCTGGCAAATTCAGTAGCACAGAACTTAAGGGAGTTCTACTGCACATAACATTTGGTCCAGGAGATTTGTCAATATTTGATGCTTTGAAGTGCTTAAAGTGTAACCTGTATGGCAATAATGACAATACTACCTCTTAATATTACTTCTACAGGCTATTCTGAGTATAAGTACATGAGCTGCAATGTTCTCATTGTCAGTAGCACTTGTGCTATGGTTGTTTCAAGTACACACTATGACAACAAGGCCCACACAAACAGCTCCTTGAACAAATGGCAACATACTACTTTAGATCACACGAGTACAAAGTAAAAATTAAGATAGGCTATATACATAATTTTGGGCAGCAATCTAGCCTTCTGTAATAAACAACAAGAACCGTAGTGAATAAGCTGACAGATTAAAAGGCAGTATATTTTGTTAAAGATAAAAGAATTATACAACAATCTTTTCTATAAGTAGCTTCAACTCGACAAAACAAGAAACGTTGATCAAAACTCTAAAGTAGAGCAGTATATTTTTGTTATGCGGTACTAAAGACAAAAGAAGAGATGGGAGGACAACATCAGCGAATGCAAGGCAAAGGCAAGGCAAGGCAAGGCAAAATTCTTTTATTCGAGGATAATAGATAAGCGCTCGTGTGCTTTTTTACATCCAGTCCCCGCCCTTTTCAGGGATAACATTAAGATAAAAAATAAATAATAAAAATAATAAAAATAATAGCCACAACTACACAACAACATTATAATGATCCAAATACCAAAAGTAAGGAACCATACCAAGTATCAAACCACAGGGAAGAAATAAGACAGAGATACAATATTAAAGTAATGTTATAAAAAGTCACTCATTCAGAAACGAAAATAAGAAGTAAGAATCAATGATAATTTTGATTTGAATAAAGGAAAACAAACAAAAACAAAACAAACAAAAACAAAACAAAACAAAACAAAACAAAACCAAAAAAAAAGCGCAATAATTAAAGAGCAAACATGAGAATATGATGAGGTTAAATGACTGAAAACATCAATCCACCACCATCTATCATCAAAATAAGTCCCATAAAACATACGATTTTGATAAAAGGGGAGAAAGAACAACAACAACAGGTAAGGAATAAGACAGAGATACAATATTGAGGTAATGTTACAAAAAGGCACTCATTCTGAAACAAGAATATGAAGTAAGAATAAATGATGATTTTGATTTGAAACACACACACACACACACACACACACACACACACACACACACACACACACACACACACACACACACACACACACACAAAACAAGCACACAAAACAAAGCAACAACAACAACAACAACAACAACAAAAGGGGGGGCGCAATAATTAAGGAGCAAACATGAGAATACAATGAGGTTAAATGGCTGAAAACATCAATCCACCATCTATCATCAAAATAGTCCCATAAATCATAAGTTTTGATAAAAGGGGAGAAGCACAACAAAAACAGGTAAGGAATAAGACAGAAATACAATATTAAGGTAATGTTATAAAAATGCACTCATTCAGAAACAAAAATATGAAGTAAGAATCAATGATAATTTTGATTTGAAGAAGAAAAAAACCCAACAAATAAACAAACAAAAAGAAAACAAAGCAACAAAACAAAAAACAAAAAAACAAAAAAACAAACAAACAAAAAAAAAGCAAAAAAAAAGAAAAGAAAAGAGGGCGCAATAATTAAAGAGCAACATGAGAATACGATGAGGTTAAATGACTGAAAACATCAATCCACCACCATCTACCATCAAGATAGTCCCATAAAACATAAGTTTTGATAAAAGGGGAGAAAGAACAGCAGCAAAAACAAAAAACCCAACTCACACACACACACACACACACACACACACACACACACACACACACACACACACACACACACACACACACACACCACACACACACACACACAGAGGGAGGGAGAAAGAGAAGGGGAGAAGGAGAGGGGATATAACTGGTTTATTATTTTTGGTGCATCAAGTGGATTAGAAGGTGATTTTTGAAGGTAGTCAATGATTGGTGCTCTTTAATTGAATCGGGAAGGGAGTTCCACAGCACAGGGCCTCAGTATAGTAAACTAGATTTAAACAAGTGTATTCTTGGGATTGGCACACTTGGCTTTTCAGTATTTCTGGAATGATTCATGGGGAACTTATCTCTTAAGGACGTGGGGACAGCTCCTGCCATTATCTTAAACATCAATATGTCTTTGTTATATTTTAGTTTTTGTTGTAGGGGGAGAATATTTAAGTGAGTATTATCCACTTCAAGTAAGGTTGTTTTTTTTCAGAAGGATAAGTTTGAGAGCACGTTTATACAGACTTAATAAGGGTTTCATAATGTTTGCACTGGCAGAATCCCAGAGGGTTGAGGCATAGTCTATTGAGGATTGTATGTAAGCTTGGAAGAATAATTTCCTTGAATTGTAGTCAAGGAAATGTTTAATTTTAGTCAATTGGTATACTCTTTGGGACAGATATTTGCATAGATGAGAGATGTGGTAGAACCAGCTGAGATTTTCATCGATTGTTACTCCTAGAACTTTGTGATGAGAGGTTTGTTCAATTGCTTCCTTTCTTATTGGGATTGGAAACTGATTATGGGGTAAATTTTGTCGCTTTTGTCTGGTGGTGATAAGCATGCATTTTGTTTTTTGGGGGTGAATAGACATATGGTTCAGTTCTGTCCATTTGACAAGATCATTACAGCTTTGTTGTAATATGGTTGCAAGAGAGTCAATGTCGTTATGGCTTGTATGTATGGTTGTATCATCTGCAAATAGTTCACATTTAGATTTGATAAGTAGAGGAAGGTCATTTATGTATAAGGAAAAGAGAATAGGTCCTAGTATAGATCCCTGTGGTACTCCATAATGAATGGGTTTTAGATTGGATGTGGATGTAGTTGTTGAGACACACTGTTGTCTGTTTTTAAGATAAGAAGAGAGTAGTTCTAGACTATTTGATGATAGATTGTACAGTTCTAGCTTTCTGATGAGAAGTGTGTGGTCAATTGTATCAAATGCTTTTTTGAAATCTACAAATAATACT
The DNA here is from genome assembly GCA_030674155.1 of Stramonita haemastoma. Classification (NCBI taxonomy): domain Eukaryota; kingdom Metazoa; phylum Mollusca; class Gastropoda; order Neogastropoda; family Muricidae; genus Stramonita; species Stramonita haemastoma. Next base: position 6,253,065 of record CM060335.1, read on the forward strand.
CCACAAAATTTGTTTTCATTGATGTTTGATAGCCAATTGTCTATGAGACTAGTCAGTGCAGTATGACATGAGTGATTTTGTCTGAATCCTGATTGATTAGGGTGAAGTAGGTTGTTAGTGTCTATGTGATGGACTAAGTGTTTATTTATATGTTTTTCCAGGGGTTTTGAAAGGAGGGATATAATAGAGATTGGCCTATAATTTGATGGATCTGAAGTGTCACCATATTTGTGGATGGGGATTACTTTAGCAGTTTTGAGGGCATTGGGGAAATAGTTCTTTTCAAGACATTGGTTATATATATATGTTAGGGTGTCTGTGATAACTGGAGCTGACAGTTTCAGAATTCTGCTGTCTATTCCATCGAGACCTCGTGTCCTTGATTGTTTGAGGTGAATTAAGTAATTATAGACCTAAAAAACTGAAATGAATGGTATGTGAAGTTTTGAGGGAATATGCTTGTCTTGGCAGTATTGTCTTAAGGTGTTGAGGTTATTGGATTTTGAATCATCATTGTTAACAACGTTAGTTGAGACGTTTATGAAGTGATTGTTGAGTTGTTCAGCAGCAACATCTTTGATTACATTTGATTTGGAAGATGATTGTTTATTTGTTATTTGATTTATGGCCCTCCAAATAATTTTTGAGTTTTGTTTGGAAGATAGTAAATCTTGGAAATATTTCTTTTTTTCTCGACGTTTCTGTGAGTTTATGGCGTTTCGTAATCTTTTTGACTCTTCATGATATTTATGTTTTAAAAAAAAATCTCTAAGAATGGACAGGCCTAGAACTCAACAAACCCTAAGAAAGGCAGAACAGAGAGAGGAATGGAGGGAACTGGTTGTCAAGTCTTCAGGGGTGCCCCCACGGTCGCCAGAATAGGCCTAAGGAATAGATAGATAGATATTTTGTTAATTTCTTAACCTACAAAACTTTTTACTACATAACCCGAAAGTCGAATGTGGAGTACAACCAAATCAACTTCCGGGAGAAAACTTCCTGGCATAATATCGAAGCGTGTAGGGGCCAAGACGTAGAATTATCGAGTGACTTTCTCGTAGGCTAATAGCATTCAACAGTTGTGTAGAAATCAAACATGGAAGTCGACGAAGAGTATCCAGGTAAGTTGGAAATATGACTTCAAACGCAATGCTGTAAGTGTTTCTTATACGAAAGTTAAGGCAATCGACTAGAAACATACTGATACTTTTACCACCAGAAAAAGACGCAGGCTGATTCTATCTAGGCCTAGCGTACTGTTGTGTACGAACTACTATGTCAGTTTAAGAGTCTTAAAAGTTGAGTATTAAGGTCTCCCATCCGACTGCCTACACTAAAAAATTAACATTAACTAAATCTCCTCCAACAGAGATTTCAATACTACATAGGGTAGGTTAGGAGCCTACCCTGTGACATTTTCGATCCCGAAGCAAATTCGACCAACCACCAGCCTCAATAGCAACTTTAAAACTTGACCTTCCTTTCTTTTAAGAAATAGATCTGTCCAGCCTATATATGAGAATTGAGTATATTATCTAAAGAGGAATTCTTAATAATGAAAATGATGTAGCTTTGGAAGAATTTACTCATTGCTTAAGGGAGACGGTTCCTCAGTTCTGGGTTTTTTTGGTACTTTTGTTAGATTATTGGACTTTGAGCCGTGTTGTATTGATATTTTTAGGCATGATATTAAACAAAGTCAAAGGTAGCCAGCTGTCAGCAGTTTACTAATATGCATCATTAACTTCAAGAATTTTGTTTGAAGAAAAAAAAAGCGTAATATTACATCAAATTTAACAATAGGCCCACCACAGACTTAAGTCTGGGAATCTGAACCAATCAACATATTTATTTATTTATATTTTATTTTTTTCTTATATATGCAGATAATGGGATAAGCTCTATTGTGCTTGTTTACATCCAGTCCCCGTGTGTATGCAGCTTTGTAAATGTCATCTGTTCCCACTGGCACACGATGACCTACTCTTACGAAAAGTGTTAATGTGTGCGCAAGATGTTCTGCGTGCGTTCACACACGGGGCCTCAGTTTATAGTCTTATCCGAAGGACTTTTGGGGAGAGTGGAGTCAGCACTGATGTTAACTCCAGGAGAAAAATCTCCTCCAACAGAGATTTCAATACTACATACTAACATAGGGTAGGCTAGGAGCCTACCCTGTGATATTTTTGATCCCGAAGCAAATTTGACCAACCACCAGCTTCAATAGCAACTTTAAAACTTGAACCTTTCTTTCTTTTACGAAAAAGATCTGTCCAGCCTATATGAGTATATTATCTAAAGAGGAATTCTTAATAATGAAAATGATGTAGCTTTGGAAGAATTTACTCATTACTGTAATTACGTGCAGCCATAAAATGAGATGAAATCACAATCCATGTCACAGGTCTCGCTGGCGGCCATTTTTAACTGAAAACCGATCTTCTGGCAAAACTACTTTACTTTAGAGTTTTGATCAACGTTTCTTTTTTTTCAAGTAGAAGCTACTTATAGAAAAGACTGTTGTATAATCTTTTATTTGTGTAAACACGGCTATATATATATATATATATATATATATATATATATATATATATATATATATAGCTTTATGATAAAGGATTTAACTTGTAAGAGAAATTTATCTATTTTTTTGTGCCTGTTATGAAAAAAAGTACCCCAAGCAAATTCGACAGAGCACTCATAATCATAGACAGAAATAATCCAGCTGTTGATTTATATATATATTTCTGTTGATTCAACTTTCAAGTAATAGTAACACTGAAAATGAATGTATGTTTTTTTAATTTAATTTAATTTTTATTTTATTCTTTTATATTGAGGATAATGGGATAAGCACTCTTGTGCTTTTTTACATCCAGTCCTCATGTTATGCAGTTTTGTAAATGTCATCTGTTCCCACCGGCACACAATGGCCTACTCTTACGAAAAGCGGAACAGGATTTAACATGTGCACAAGATGTTCTGCGTGCGTTCACACACTGGACCTCAGTTTATAGTCACATCTGAAGGATGAGACTTTGTGTTTACAAGTATGAGAGTGTATAGATCTGGGAGTTGCAGGTACTACTGATACCAGGCATGGGATTTTTCCACTTTTCAGCAGAATTCCTCTGTCACCTCTTCAATTTCCACTGTTTATATTTTAATATCCGCTGTCTGCTGCTTAAAAAAAAAAAATTCAGCTGTCTGCTGCCACAACAGATGCCATTCCTACAGCAGTCAGAACCATCGGAGAAAGGCATCGGCTGCCACAGTTGAGAGCTTTGACTTATATTCTGACGTCACTTTAGCACAGTTTAGGAACACACAGACATTTTATGAATGCTGATGAGATTGAGAAATTTTAAACCAATCAGAAATCACTTCATTCAGAGGTCAAAAGTCGTAAGCTTCCTGAGGACTCCCGATGTCCACTAGGGCCATTATCAGGAAGAGGCGACTGTTGTAATAATTGTACAAGAGAACTATTGAATGTTGTACAAGAGAACTTCAATTAAAAAACAAACAAGAAAAGCAACAACAACAAAAATGCTTCCAGCAGAGTGCATCTTTGTACACTCAGAAGTGAAAGGCTTAAGAAAGAATACAAGTGAAGCGCAATCGCTGCAAAGTGTGTTAGGCTAGTTCTGCAAACTTGATTTCAATGGATACCGTCTTTATGTGCCACACAACTCCAGTGTCTGGGTCAAACTTTGCTTTCATTCTTTTTATTTTCAGCTGGTAAGGAGTGCTGTGATCTTTCCAAATGTTATTTAGATGGATAATTATCCTTTTACCCATGCCTGATCTTTTCTTTGTGTCCTTGGTACATGATCCGTCATTTTTTGGGACTGAGCTGTAAAGTCTTTGCCATTTCTAAAAGAGTTTTGTCAATCTTTATTTCATGCTGTGTTTGGCAGAGCTCTGGCAACATGCAGCTCTTAAGGAATGTTTTTTTTTACTTTTTAAAAAAATTTTTTGCATTGAGCTTGGGATGGGCTCTCCTTCCTGTTGTGTCTAAGTTGTGTATTGAATGCTCTCTCCATGCTGGTAATGCTATCGGCTAGTAGTGCTGTATCATGGGGGTCGGATAGCCTAGTGGTCAGAACATTGCGCTCGCAATTTGACGACCCGGGTTCGAGTCCGGTCGAGGAGATTTTTCTCCTGGAGTTAACATCAGTGCTGACTCCACTCTCCCCAAAAGTCCTTCGGTTGAGACTTTAAACTGAGGTCCCGTGTGCGAATGCACGCAGAACATCTTGCACACACATTAAATCCTGTTCCGCTTTTTGTAAGAGTAGGCCATCATGTGCCGGTGGGAACAGATGACATTTACAACATTGCATACGGCGCCCTATCCAGGGGGGAGTCTATGACTCTCAGTTGCTTAACGCCACAGAAACCGGGATAAGCACCGGCCTGATGAGCCCTAGGCTCAGGACAGACTTTAACTTAACATACACACGGGGACTGGATGTAAAAAAAGCACAAGAGTGCTTATTCCATTATCCTTGATGTAAAGGAATACATCAATCAATCAATCAAATCAATCCTCAGTGTAGCTTGTAGAACTTTATTTGTCAGTGACAAATTGTGTTGACAACCCCAGTGTTGCCTGTGTTGTGCAGGGAGTGGAGGCAGCACCCCAGTTCAGGATGAGGAGGGCAGCGGGGGAGAAACCCCCGTGCATGATGAGTCGCCTCCCCCTCACAGACCCGCCAGTGCCCGCATGGGGACGGAGGAGGACGACTACGTCAGTGACGGGGGGGAGGTGGAGAGGGAGGTGGACGAGCAGGAAGTGGCCGAGGAGGACATGGATGCTGAGGAGGTGGAGAGGGAGGAGGTGAGGGGGGGGGGAGGATTTGCGTCTGTGGAAAACATAGAGTAACGTAGAGCGGGAAGAGGTGAGGGGGGAGATTTACGTCTTTGGAAAACATAGAGTAACATAGAGCGGGAAGAGGTGAGGGGGAGGATTTACGTCTGTGGAAAACAAAGCAAAGGATCATTCACAACATTGACATAGAGTAAAAGTCTTGGGCGGCTGACTGCAGAAAAAAGGAATCAAGTGACAGTGTGTCTGATGATCTCATTCCAACTGCCATTGTTGTTGTCAGTAAGTTGGTTTGTCGCTTTGAATATAATGTATATCTTGAATCAAAATAACAATTACCAGCTTGTGAAAGCAATTTGACCCATTTATAAAATTAAGTGTAAGGTGATCAAAATGAGTCAGATTTAATTGGATTGTGTGCCACTGATAGAGACAGCAGATTTGTTTGTGTCAAATGTGACTGCTTTCCTGGGGAAGCACACACTATCTAATCTATGCACACGTACATTTATACATGTATGTTCACACTCACACACACACACACACACACACATATGTACATGTACATACACACATACATACATACATGTACACACACACACACACACACACACACACACACACACACACACACACACACACACACACACACACACACAGTCACACACACAGTCACACACACACACACACACACACACACACACACACACACACACACACACACACACACACACACACACACCTACACACACCTACACACACCTACACACACACACACACACACACACATTCACACACACACACACACACACACACACACACACACACACACACACACACACACACACACACACACAACCTACAAACACACACCTACAAACACACACCTACACACACACACCTACACACACACCTACACACACACAATAAAGTCTAACCCAACAAATCAATATGTACCCGAATTCGTTTTGTTTAAATGCAGTGTACAAATACATGAAATAAATAATTCTATGAACCTCCAGCGAGGAAAGTCATCACACAGTTCCAAACTTGAGCGAATGAACATCAAATCAAGTCAAGTCAAGTCAAGTCAAAAACACTTTAATCATCCCTGAAGGGCAATTACAAAGCTAATCAGACTAATTTGAATGCAAGCGCTTTGATTTGTGTGCTCTACAAGGTTCAGCGCTCTGTAAATCCCACGTATTATCATCATCATCTAATCTGTACCCAGGTGGAAAGAGACGTCGACGAAGGAGGAGAAGACAGTGCCCACTCCCCTTCCCAAGACCACGACGATGACGACAATGGCAGCATGAACGACGAGGGAGATGCCCCCGCCTCCCCCTCCTCCATCCCCAGTCCAGTGGCCTCCCCCCTCAACAGCGCCCCCCCCTCCCCCACAGGGGGGTCCCCCAGCTGGGAGGGACACCAGTCCCCCATGGGCAGTGCCCCTGCCTCCCCCACTTCTCCTGCCAGAAGCCAGTCCCCTATGGGCAGTGCCCCGGCCTCCCCCACTTCTGCCAGAAGCCAGTCCCCTATGGGCAGTGCCCCGGCCTCCCCCACTTCTCCTGCCAGAAGCCAGTCCCCTGTGGGCAGTGCCCCTGCCTCCCCCATGGGCAGTGCCCCTGCCTCCCCCACAGGCAGTGCCCCTGCCTCTCCAACGGGCAGTGCCCCTGCCAGCCCCATGGGCAGTGGCCCTGCCTCCCCCACAGGCAGTGCCCCTGCCAGCCCCATGGGCAGTGCTCCTGCCTCTCCAACGGGCAGTGCCCCTGCCAGCCCCGGCTCTCAGGCGCGGAGTCGTTCCCCTTCCCCCACAGGGAGTGTGGCCAGTGGGGCGGGCTCTCCCAAGAGTGGCCCCCACTCCCCCCCCGGCAGTGCCCCGGCTTCTCCAGCAGGCAGCAGACGCAGCGGCTCGGGGTCTCCGGGTCGAAGCCGATCTCCGTCTCCGGCTCGCAGTGCCTCACGGTCGCCAGCAAGAAGCCGGGGGAGAAGCGGTTCTCGATCTCCAGCACGGAGCGGTTCTCGATCTCCGGCGAAGAGCGGCTCTCGTTCTCCAGCCAGAAGCGGTTCAGGGTCTCCAGCACGCAGCAGGTCTGGTTCACCAGCAAGGAGCGCGAAAAGCGGTTCTCGTTCTCCGGCAGGAAGCCGCCCTGGTTCTCGGGCTTCTGGAGCAGGTAGGGTTCTTCTGGAGCCTAGTGATGTTCTAGGTTGAGTAGATCTGTGAGATTTTTCGTCACTTGTTAAAATGGGGTCTTTTGGAGCCTAGTGATGTCTAGGTTAGAACTGTGAGATTTGTCATCACTTGTCAGATTTGAGTCTTGTGTGATCCTTTTTTGGTGGATTAAATACTTTGGAAAAGCGTTTTGCTCTTTGTCTTTAGAAGTTATCACCAAATATTTCTATTTTGCTTGTTGGGGACAAGATTGATAAGTATTTGAATACACCTATTATTTCTACTTTGCTTATTGGGGACAAGATTAAGAAAAATGCTGTTCGTCTGTTATTAAAAAAAAAAAGAAAACGTAAGAAAATGAAAAAAAGCTGTTGAGAATTAATCCTAATTGAATCATTGTATTTCTGTGTACATTGTTTTTCTTACATGCTTGTAACAGGTTCCAGGCATGGGTCTGCATCACCTGCACATTCCAGGTCAAGGTCAAGGTCACAGTCAAGGTCAAGGTCTAGGTCTGGCTCACCTGCATCAAAAGGTGGGTTATTGTGTTCAGGTGACTACATTTCATGATCATGTACTTGTTTGGGTTTTATGCTTTGAGAAATAAAGAGTTCAGAAACATCTTTTCTTTATGTAATCAGTTTATATATATATATATATGTGTGTGTTTGTTACTTGTTCTTGAAGGTGATAATATCTGGGATATTAGGTAGAAATGTTGAATTGTGTGATTAAAATTGATCTTATACAAAGAGTATGGTCAAAATGGCCATGCCAAATTGGACCAGTCTCTGATATATTACATGCCACAAGGAACTTGTCCACACAGTCCTTGTACAATCACAACTGAAACTTTAGACGTATTCATTTTGTTTCCATTAGACTTTAGATAGGTGTGTTCATTTTGTTTCATTTTGTATCTATTTTTTTAGTCAGTAATTGGAAAGTGTCCATTGTGCAGTAATGAGTACAAAGCAGTTGGATCTCTTTCTTTCAGGGTCTGGTAGAGGGTCTGCATCGCCTTCGTCTGTAAGGTCTCGTTCAAAGTCAGGATCCAGATCCAGATCTCGTTCAAAGTCAGGATCCAGATCCAGATCTCGTTCAAAGTCAGGATCCAGATCCAGATCTCGTTCAAAGTCAGGATCCAGATCTAGGTCAAGGTCAAAGTCGGGGTCAAGGTCAAGGTCCAAGTCCGGATCCAGATCCAGATCAGGGTCTCCAGCTTCCAGAGGTATGGTTTCCATTGTTTTGGGGGTGAAGTGGGGTGTGATGTGTTGTGTAGTGTTGGTGTGGTGTAGTGTTGTGTAGTGTTGATGTGGTGTGGTGTGATGTAGTGTTGTGTAGTGTAGTGTAGTGTAGTGTAGTGTGATGTGATGTAGTGTTGTGTAGTGTAGTGTAGTGTGTGTGGTGTGTGGTGTGTGTAGTGTAGTGTAGTGGTGTAGTGTAGTGTAGTGTAGTGTAGTGTGTAGTGTAGTGTGTGTAGTGTAGTGTATGGTGTGGTGTGTTGTGTGTGATGTGAGTGTAGTGTAGTGTAGGTGTGGCTGTAGTGTAGTGTAGTGTGGTGTGGTGTAGGTGTTAGTGTTAGTGTGGTGTGATGTGAGTAGTGTAGTGTAGTGTGGTGTTGTGGTGTAGGTGTTGGTGTAGTGTGTTGATGTAGGTGTGGTGTGATGTTTAGTGTAGTGTAGTGTAGTGTGTGTGTGTAGTGTTGTGTAGTGTAGTAGTGTGGTGTGATGTAGTGTAGTGTGGTGTAGTGTAGTGTAGTGTGGTGTGTGATGTTAGTGTAGTGTGTGTATGTTAGTGTGTGTAGTGTAGTGTAGTGTGTGTTGTGTAGTGTAGTGTGGTGTAGTTGTAGTGTAGTGTGGTGTGTGTGTAGTGTAGTGTGGGTGTGATGTGTGGATAGTGTAGGTGTAGTGTGGTGGGTGTGGTGTTGTGTTGTGTTAGTGTAGTGTGGTGTGATGTTGTGGCATAGTGTAGTGTATGTGGGTGTGATGTGTGTGTGTGTAGTGTGGTGTGATGTTGTGAGGTAGTTGTTAGTGTGTGGGTTATGTGTTGGTATGAGTGTGGTGTAGTGTAGTGAATGTGGGGTTATGTGTAGGTAGCATAGTGTGTTAGTGGTGTGGGTGTGGTGTAAATGTGGTGTGGTGTGATGTGGTCTGGTGGGATGTGTTGTGGTGTAGTGTGTGGTGTGGGGTAGGGTGTGGTATGGTATAATATGGTGAGGTGTGGTATAATGTGGTGTGGTATAATGTGGTGTGGTATGGTGTGGTGTGGTATAATGTGGTGTGGTATAATGTGTGGTATAATGTGGTGTGGTATAATGTGGTGTGGTATAATGTGGTGTGGTATAATGTGGTGTGGTATAATGTGGTGTATAATGTGGTGTGGTATAATGTGGTGTGGTGTATGGTGTGGTGTGTGTGGTATGCAGTGTCCTCCTCTTCCTAATCACTGTGTGGTGTGTGCAGCATCGTCGGCCAGTGGAGGCAGCAGAATCACCAGCAGGAAGCGACGACGTGTTCTCGATGACGATTCCGATAAAGAGAACGATGAAGATGACAAGTCAGTTCGTGGAGGCAGTGACGATGAGTAAGTGATTTTTTTTTCTGACCCACTCTCTGTCTCTGTCTCTCTGTCTCTCTCCTCCCCCCCCCCCCCCCCTCCCTCCTCTCCTCTCTCTCTCTCTCTTTCTCTCTTTCTCTCTCTCTCTCCTCTCTCTCTCTCTCTCCACACACACACACAGACACACACACACACACACACACACACACACACACACACACACACACACACACACACACACACACACACACACACACACACACACACAAACAAACAAACAAACATACATTATAAATGAAAATGATGTGCTACTTATTCTCTTCTTATTCTCTTCTTTTTTTCTTTTTTTCTTAGATTGATGGATTGATGAAAAAAAGCAATTGCACTGCTTACTCAATGTACCATCTGGAAATAAAAGTTTGACTTGACTTGACACACACACACACACTCATGACAAGAGTAGGCCATTGTTTGCCGGTGGGAACAGATGACTAGATTTTCAAAACTGCATACACATGGGGACTGGATGATAAAAAGCACATGAGTGCTTATTTCATTATCCTTGATATTAAAGAGTAATTAAACACACACACACACACACACACACACACACACACACACAAACATACATTATAAATGAAAATGATGTGCTACTGTTTGCTTATGTAATCCTCAGTCAAAAGGCCTTTTTGGTATGAGATATGAAAGTCGCCGACAACAACAAAATTGTCTGGTTACAGCACATAATTCAGATCAGTGTCCATCTTTTATTGGACTGTACAAATCTCTTTGAAACTTGTTTTTGTTGTTGTTGTTGTTGTTGTTGTTGTTGTTTTCAGTCATTGGCTAGAGCTCCGAGGTTCTCCAATGGTGAGATTTTATGTGTGTGACTGTCTCTGCCCAGAGATTTTATTGTGTGTGACTGTCTCTGCCCAGAGATTTTATGTGTGTGACTGTCTCTGCCCAGAGATTTTATGTGTGTGACTGTCTCTGCCCAGAGATTTTATGTGTGTGACTGTCTCTGCCCAGAGATTTTATGTGTGTGACTGTCTCTGCCCAGAGATTTTATGTGTGTGACTGTCTCTGCCCACCATTGAAGTAGCCATATTCTGACTTCGGGGACAATGTCTAAATATGACACCAGTGATAGCGGTTTTGAAATATTTTCATCCATTCCTACTGGCAGACATTGGCCTACTCTTCTGAAAGGCAGAACAGATGTTAATGTGTACACAAGGTGTTCTGCTTTTGTTAGCACTCAGAACCTAGGTGTATAGTCTCATCTGAAGGACTGTTAGGCTGCGGCCATAGTAAACCTGGCATTTTGCTGCCGTCAATTTTGCCGGGCCAGGTGAAAAATGCTGCCCGGCTGAATTACTCTATGGCGTCACTGATGACGGCTGTGCGTGGCCATAGTAGAGCCGGCCCGGCCCGGAATTTTTAACCCGTCGTTTTGACGTTCGAGCGAAAAGTCCGTTTGCCGGGTTGACGGAAAGGAAAATAAGAAAAACTTATTTATGGTGCTTCAAAAATTCTGACTACACAAATTGGTAAATTGACCCTTCCCGATTACATTCCAGTGGTTTTGATAAAAGTTTTGTGGGGGGATTTTACGTAAAAACACTTTTTATGTTGAACTATTTTCTGTTGATTTTGCATGGGGGTGGGGTGGAGTATCAGACGCCGCGGCAGCTTCGTTTTCGCGTCACTCGCAGTCTCAGGGTGACCACATTGTCAGAAAGAGACGGGCCGTCAGACTCCAGAAAGCCTGGTTGACTATGGCCGCTTTGACGGATCCCTTCTACTGATAAAGAGATGGCCCGTCAAAACTCCTGATGGACGGGTTTACTATGGCCGGAGCCTTAGGGTAAAGAGTGGAGTCTGTGCTGGTGCTAGCCTAGGGGAACTCCTACGCATGGGGGCTGTGTGGTGGTTCAGACCTGGGCTGTCAGATCACTCGCTCTGTGCTCTAACCCCTAGACCACACCCCCTTCTGAAGCTGACTGCTTCTTTTTTCCCTCTTTCTTCAATGGAGATTTTGCATATGCATACAACTGCTTCTACCACCATCAAGATAGCTGTATTCACAGCTGTCACTTTCCCCATTTTCAGCTGCTCTCAGCTGCTGTTCATTGCATCCCATCCCAGTCCCTGCCCAGCTGGTGGTAAGTACAGCAGGAACTGACCACACTAGGACTTGGTAAAAAAGAAGGGGTGTACTAAATTTATCACTCTTGACTGAGTGATATTGGATTTGTGCGCTGTGTATTCAGACTTTTGGGATTGAAGACATATAACTTTTATTGCACCATTGTGATTTGACAGGGATGAAAGAATCAGCAGAAATTAGATCCTAGAGTCTGTTTGACTTTGACTTTGTGCAGTTTTAATGCTTACGCTACAGGCATGAGTTGGCACTGATGTAAACTCATGGGAGAAAATCTCTGGAATGGGTGGGTGTCTAGGTGGTAGCTCAGATCACAAGTTGCCTCCCCTGATGACTGTGTGTGTAACTTTCTCTGCACCATGGTAATGTGTGTCTACAGAGATGAAGGAATCACAAGAAACTAACTTGTAAAGTCTGTTCAGTTTTGACCATGCAGTCATAATGCTTGTAAACATAGATTGGGAGAAAGGAAGAAAGTGACGGTGGTGACTGGTGTTGTGTGATTGCAGAGATAAAGGGGATTCAGACGTTGAAGGTGGAAAACCCAGCAAGAAAGCACGTGAGTATTCTTCCTGCTGTTGGTCATGTGGGTAGAATTGCACAGCTTGTAGAGGGTTGTAATCCACATCATTCTGAGATTGGCAAATGGGTCCACATTGGCATAACCACATCATTCTGAGATTGGCAAATGGGTCCGCATTGGCACAACCACATCAATCTGAGATTGGTAAATGGGTCCGCATTGGCATAACCACATCAATCTGAGATTGGTAAATGGGACCACATTGGCATAACCACAGCATTCTGAGACTGGCAAATGGGACCACATTGGCATAACCACATCATTCTGAGACTGGCAAATGGGACCACATTGGCATAACCACAGCATTCTGAGACTGGCAAATGGGACCACATTGGCATAACCACATCAATCTGAGATTGGTAAATGGGACCACATTGGCATAACCACTTTGGTCTGAGATTGGCAAATGGGACCACATTGGCATAACCACTTTGGTCTGAGATTGGCAAATGGAACCACATTGGCATGATTGCATATCCAAAGCACTGGACATATATTAAATTGAAGACTGTGGATTCATGTTGAATGAAAAGAACTTATTGACTTTATAACAGTAGACATCAGTTTGCATTGTTTAAGGAAGATAGAAAATGTGGGTGATTTTTGTTGTTGTTGTTGTCTTTTATTCTGAGGGGGGTGGGGGGGGAGGGTTTGTACTGTGAGAATTTTCATCTTAGGCTGCTTGATAACAGTATGTATGGACTCTCAGTGCCATATTCAGAATGATGTAAAGTAAATTATGATACTCTGTGCATATTCAGAATGATACAAAGTAAGTTATGGTACTCTGTGCATATTCAGAATGATACAAAGTAAATTATGGTACTCTGTGCATATTCAGAATGATACAAAGTAAATTATGGTACTCTGTAAATTATGATACTCTGTGCATATTCAGAATGATACAAAGTAAATTATGATACTCTGTGCATATTCAGAATGATACAAAGTAAATTATGATACTCTGTGCATATTCAGAATGATACAATATAAATTATGGTACTCTGTGCCATATGACTTCTTAAAAAAAAAGTTAAAGTTAAAGTCTGTTCCGATTCTAAGGCTTATCAGGCCGGTGCTAATCCCGGTTTCTGTGGTGTTAAGCGACTGAGAGTCATAGACTCCCCCCTGGATAGGACGCCAGTCTATCACAGGGTTAACCCCCAACACAAGGTTGGTACCCCTTTTACACCTGGGTGGGGTGAGAAAATAGCTGTAAAGTGCCTTTTCCAAGGGCACAACGACATATCCGAAAGCTGGGATCGAACCCGCAACCTTTAGATTACGAGTCCAACGCCCTAACCACTAGACTACAGCGGCGGCTATTTGCTGCAGTGGTAGCTGAAAAAAGAAGGAAAAAACGACATGAATGTGTGAGCATGACTAGAGTAAAAAAGAAAAGGAAAAAACTACATGAATGTGTGAGCATGACTAGAGTAAAAAAGAAAAGGAAAAAAACTACATGAATGTGTGAGCATGACTAGAGTAAAGAAGAAAAGGAAAAAAACGACATGACTGTGTGAGCATGACTAGAGTAAAAAAAGAAGGAAAAAACTACATGAATGTGTGAGCATGACTAGAGTAAAAAAGAAAAGGAAAAAACAACATGAATGGTGAGCATGACTAGAGTAAAAAAGAAAAGGAAAAAACAACATGAATGGTGAGCATCAGAGGTTTTTTTTTTACCCGTAACGTTTTTAATTAGGTACTTTTCTTATATATTATCCCTGTGGCTATGAGCCAGTGACTGCATAAGTTGGATATGGTAAGTATGGTGTGGCCAATCTTGTTTTTGTTCAAATCACATCTCTGGTTAAGTATGGTGTGGCCAATCTTGTTTTTGTTCAAATCACATCTCTGGTTAAGTATGGTGCGGCTAATCTTGTTTTTGTTCAAATCAAGTTATATCTATGTCTTCATTCAATTTTCGTTTTCTTTTGTTACAGGCAAAGGCAGTGACGATGATGACAGCGACAAGGAGTGAGTTGTTTTGGGGGGGGTTGTTTTTTCATCATCATATGTTTTGTGATTCCTATGTATTTTAAAGTGGTTGTCAAGTCTTCAGGGGTGCCACCACGGTCACCAGACTAAGGGATAGATACATACATACATAGATACATAGATAGATACATTTTATCCCCACCAATATCATGACAGTATAGAGCCCATAAAAAAAATGTTATTTTTTTAATGCACTATCTGTCTTTCTGTCTGTCTGTCTGTGCACGTTGTATTTGTTCATATAATAATACTTGGGAATCTAGCAGAAAAACCGTTATAGAATGTGAGTCTATTTAAAACTCAAAATGGATATTTTTAGCCAGAGTTGCTGCACAGGCCCACAGCGCGAAACCACAGCTGACGACTCGTGTGTGATTTTGGTGTGCGCGCGCGCGCGTCACGTTTGCTGGTTGAGTCAAGTGCAAGGCTGCTGGGCCTCAGTGACTGGGGGCCTCAGTGACTCGGGGCCTCAGTGACTCGGGGCCTCAGAGGCTGGAACCTCGCGCTTCAAGCCTTGCGGGTGAAGGGAAGGGGGAACGGACGGACGGGACCCCTCCGAGTGAGGCCGTGACCCCCGAGTGAGGCCCTGACCTCCCGACCTCTGACCCGTCAGGCTTCAAGATTCACGCGTGGAAGCCGAGCTCCTGTTTTATCAATGGCGGTTTGAATTTTCTCCAGGGTGGTCGCCTTCTTCGCAAAAAAGAAAATCTTGGAGTGGTGCATGACTCGCATC
Organism: Stramonita haemastoma; assembly: GCA_030674155.1. Classification (NCBI taxonomy): domain Eukaryota; kingdom Metazoa; phylum Mollusca; class Gastropoda; order Neogastropoda; family Muricidae; genus Stramonita; species Stramonita haemastoma. Next base: position 6,268,115 of record CM060335.1, read on the forward strand.
CTGGGCTATATGCAAACGCTGGATTTCAAGGACAAAGGTCAGAGAGCAGAACGGTGGCAAAACCTTGCAAAGGCTGTGACTGAATTTACAGGTAAGTTTGAATTGGTGTGTGTGTGTGTGTGCGTGTGTGGCGTGCGTGCGTGCGTGCGTGTGCTTTTGTCATATCTAGATGTGTGTTTGTGTGTGTGTGTGTGTGTGTGTGTGTGTGTGTGTGTGTGTGTGTGTGTGTGTGTGTGTGTGTGTGTGTGCGTACACACACAAGCATGTGTGAATTTAATTCATTGTTAGATCTAAGTAGGGTGTGTGTGTGTGAATGTGTCTGTATGTGTATGCATGCACAGAATTGTCTGTGCATGCGTGAGTGTGTGCATATAAGCATGCACAAGCATGTGGATGTGGTCTTAAAACTATTTGGTCTAGATCTGCATGTGTGTGTGTGTGTGTGAGTGTGTGTGTGTGTGTGTGTGTGTGTGTGTGTGAGTGTGAGTGTGTGTGTGTGTGCAACAGCGATAATGGTAATGATGTATTCAGTATTTGCAGGCCATGTGGCCCATATGAACAGAAGAGTATGCATATGATAATGGTATGGCGAGTCAGAGTGAGTAAGGTTACAGGACAACAGGCTATATGGTGCAGTGTAGGCATATCAACTGAAAATATTCGTATCATCTCAGAGATTAGAAGCCTAACAATTGACTATGAGGCAGGAGTAGTTTGGTTTCTGAGTTTCAGCAGATCTATCATTTACACAGCAACTTTGAAAACCGATTTCTCTGGCATGTTGTTACCTAGTAACGGTCACAAAAGTCCAGACCGAAGTAAACGCATTACTATTCTACCAGTTAGGTGCATGCATGTGATGTGTACATGTGTGTTATTGTCACCCACTTGTCACAAATATGTCAGGAAAAGTTTTTACAGGTGTTATATACTTTCAGCAAAAAGTAGAATTATGGAAATGAAGATACAAGTTATTACATTTGAGCTTTAAAAGTTATCAGGAAGTCTTCCTCTTCTCATTATGATTATAATTATCAGTATTATTGTTGTCCTACAAAAATGTAAATATGCAGAGCAGCCATTAATTATTGCTGCTAGAATCAAAGTTGTAAGAATTGGATTGTTTAGTTTTGCAGCTGTCTTGGCTTGTTTTTGTGGAAAAAGCGAAAGGGACTCATGTCCCAAGGTCTTTTCAGCATTTTGTAACAGAAATGTACTTTACACCTGACATCACAGGTTGTCAGGAGTAATCCGTTTTTCTATCTTTTTTTTTTCTTTTTCAGAAAACACTTGCAGGGATCGTTCGGAATTTCCCGTTCCTGTCTCAACCATCACAGATTTAACAGGAACCCTGTCAGCGCAGAATTACATGGAGGAATCAGATACAGAAATTGACACAGAATCGCATACAGAAACTGACACGGAATGTACTTGGCCACCATCTGATGGAGAAACTGACACGCGATGTACTTGGCCATCATCTGATGGAGAAACTGACACGCAATGTACTTGGCCACCATCTGATGGAGAAACTGACACGGAATGTACTTGGCCACCATCTGATGGAGAAACTGACATGGAATGTACTTGGCCACCATCTGATGGAGAAACGGAGACGGCAGTTAGTTCTCCACAAGCCTTTGAAGAAATTAACAACAGGCCAGCTGGTATTTTTCCAGATGCAAACCTAGATATTTTAAAAACTGCCATGAAAGAGGCTGGCATCGTTCTTGAGGATGCTGAAATGGAATCTTAAGGAGCTGAGGGGGAGAAAAGAAAAGGAGGGAGCGAGAAGGAAAAGGTGAAGGTGAGGACAGGGAACGTCTCCCTCCATTCTGCGATGACAAGAAAACTGGACAAGGAACCAGGTGAGCGTGGAGAGCTGAAATCTAAGGAGGATGGGTGGATGGATTCCACAACTTGCAGGTCAAAACCCGAGAGCTGATGAAAACTCTTTGATGCGTCGTTGATAGCAAACCCAACAGGGCGTTTCTGTGGGGCCGGTTTTCTCTGTCAGCACGTCACTCCTTCAACAGAATCGACACATTCAGTACTCCTCCTTCAACACACAGAGCTGGAAGTGGTGGAGAAGGGCCTGCCTTCACCTGCTCTATGGGCCACAGTGCATGCCTGGCTGATGTACTACAGGACTGACAACAAGCAGGGCACCCCCACCCCCAGCCATCTGCAGCTGACCATGACTTGATCAACCACTCTGCTCCTTTGACCAAAAAAAAAAGAAAGAAAAGATTCACATCCAACCCCCCCCCCCCAACCCCCAACCAAAATTCTACTTTTGAGAGGGAGCTTTGTGTGTGTGTGAGTGTGTCTGTGATGATTTTGTTTTGCTTTGTTTTGTTTTGTTTAATTTCCATTTTCTGCTTGGTGATATAGACACAACCCCGTTCAAACCATCACCTCTCTGATTCTCACATTATATATATATATATATGATAGAGGGGAAAATTGAGAAAATATAGTGGGGAAAAGCAAGTGCGGGTAACCAGTTGCAACTTCATTGTCATCATAAAATGATTTTTGTCAAAGATTTTTTAAAAAACCCAAAAAAAACCCAACGCCCCCCCCTCAAAAAAAAAATCACTACAAGATGGAAATGTTTGAAGGCAGCTTTGGGGGAATTATTAAGGACCATGCCTTTGGCCTGACCTGACTTTAGTTTGGGCTCCTGGTATATTTATTTACCCCAAACTAACTACAGTAGAGGTCTTCCTGGGGAAGAATATACAACCTCAGCAACTGATGTTATGAACTGCTGAGAGTCGTATAAAGCTTTTGAACAGTGCCATATTTTTTTTTTTTGATATCTTGTACCCTCCGTTTAAACTGGTTGATAAGAATTGGGCCATCAAACAATAAATGGTGGGAAAAAAACAAAAACAAACAATAAATGGTGGATTGAAAGGGGTTGAGAACAGCAACATGTCTTTTTTTTGTCTTTTTTAAATTTTTTTATTTTATTTCATTTATTTCTTTTCTTTTCTTTTTTTTACAGCAACATGTCACATTTGTAGAATATTTGGTTAGCTATAAATTAAGTCTCAGTTTATGTCATAAAAATTCTAGTTTCCGTGAACAAGAAGTATGTTGAAAATGTGTTTTCTTCATTTTGGAATGCATATTATTCACCAGTTTAGCATTTATTTCATATGAGGACAGTGCAGAGGCACCTTGTTTTGCTAAAGACTCAACCAGCTCATTCCAATAAATTCCACAGTGAGAAGGGACCCAGCATAAAGTTATTGGGATGCCTCTGCTTAGAATACAATGTATCAAAAATTTAATCTCAAATAAAGTATCTGTCCTTATTTTCCCTTGCCAGTTCTTTAGTGGCATCAACACTGCTTTTGAATCAAGAGCCATATTAGACAAAAATCAGGCATGGTACATCTATGTGAATTGGCGGAAATCCACGAAAAGCAAAAATAGAGGGGGCAGGGAAGGAAGAAGAAAGAAAAAAAGAAAAACGGTTAAGGGACGTAACTCTTTCGTGCCAATTACTTCCCTTCTTTGCTTTAGGTCTCAAGTCATCACTTGCCTAGGTAGCAAGTGAACTTTCTCTGTAAAAAGACGTTGCCACATGAGCCCCACAAGGGGCTCCACCCCTTGACCCTGCCAGGGGGCAATGCCCCCTGCACCCCAAAACCCCTGCATCCCAAAACCATTTCAGGGAAAAGTGCTCTTAAGTACCATGCCTGAAAAATTGAAGGCCATAAGAATAGCAAATAATTCAGGCATAAAAATAGAAAAATGTTCAAAATGAAAATATTTTTGCGCTTTTAAAACAGGAATTACAAAGGCTTCCCCACTTCTGCCTGATTCCAGTACAGGTCCATCAGTATAAACTTTTAAGTGATCAGAATAAATATGTTCAATATGACTTTTACATCAACTGTGAGCAGATTTTGATCTTCTTTTTTTTTTTTTTTTACATCCGTGTAATCAATGTCAAAGTTAGCTGGTATATGTTCCCACACAGGCATTAGGGGGACCATCAGTAAAACTGGAATTATTGCTATGTCAATGCCAATGTCTTTCATGAATGAGTCTGCCTAATTTTTAATTGGCAGCAGAAATGAAATTTTGCATGCTCATTTTGGAGTGTCTTGATTCATAAGCATTTCATCTTTTACTGAATTTTGAACGGAGAGACTTCGAATCACATACTTTGATACCGCCAATTTTTGTTGATCAGAAAGAGATAGTAAATGTGCTTCTTTATAAGTATGAGCTGTGGAAAAAAAATTAAAGTATTAGCTGTGTTAGCATGGGCTGGACCACCAAGTGCTGTGTTTAGGGCGTGCAGCAGATAAACAAACTTCTTGTTCATGGATTCATTTTGAGGTGTACTAAGAATGTAGCTCAATGTATTGATCAGTATTTTTGTACCGTGACTTCACGTCTCTGTGTGTTTATTCTATGATTTCTTTATTCATTGTTGTATTTCGAGGATAATGGAAAAAGATCTCATGTGTTTTGTTTTTTTTAACATCCAGTCCTGGTGTGTATGCAGTTTGTGTGTGTGTGTGTGTGTGTGTGTGTGTGTGTGTGTGTGTGTGTGTGTGTGTGTGTGTGTGTGTGTGTGTGTGCATATGTGATGATCCACCACAAAAGGAGTTTTAGGCAGGTGGGGGTCAGGTTATGGATTTCTACCCTTTGACTGATTATAAAACTATGCCGTTCTTCTCCTTTGTACCAAAGTATGAAGGCTTTTTTTGTTTTCTGTTTCCTTTTGCTTTAAAAACACGTATTAAAATTACCCAACCCTATCACATATGTTGATGGATTAAATTAAAAAAAAAAAAAAGTATTATGGAAAATGGTTTTCTAGTGTTTTTTTGCTATATCGATTTGTCCTAGTTTCTAAGTGATGAATAATGTTAACTAGTGTATAGTTTGATTCTTTATTCTTCTTGTATGCTACTTGAATTTATTGCTTTTTTAAGAAAGTAAAGTTTTTTGTTTTTTTATAAATGCTTGAATGTGTGTCTGTGTGTGTCTGTGTGTGTCAAACTTTATTCATTTTCATATGGTACATTGAATAAGCAGTGCAATTGCTTTTTTTCATCAAGCCATCCATGTAAAAAATGTGTGTGTGTCTGTGTGTATCTGTGGGAGTTGGGGTTTCGGGGTCATTTGCTGCTGTTTTTAAACAAGGTTTGTAGGGGCCTTTTAAGTCCTTTTAAGTTCTTAAAAATGTGATTTGAGTTAAAAGGCCTTTTAAGTCGTTTGATTCAGCAAGTAGGTCCTTTTAAAATATCACCAGGTCCTTTTAAATGCTGAAAAGTCCTTTAAAGTCCTGTTGAATCAAGCAAAAGGGCATGATAAATTGACATGGTACATCTCTTTCAATTCGCAGAAATCTGTGGAAATTTTTTTAATAAAAAGGATGAGAAAAAAAACCCACCTAGAAAACTAGTCAATCAAGGGAATTAACTCTTCCGTGCTGATTACTTCCCTTCACTGCTTTACATCATGGGTTATCTCTAGGCCTAGGTACTTCAGCTGTGTGTGCTGTCAGAGAGCAATGTTTACATAACAACCAGCAGGCCTACCAGCCTCTCTTTCTATCTGTTTGTGTTCTCTCTCTTTCTCTTTGTCTGAATGTCTGTCTGTCTGTCTGTCTCTCTCTCTGCCCCTCGGCCCTGCAAGGGGGCACTGCTCTCTGAACCCCCAAACCGTTTCAGGGAAAAATGCTTTTTCAGGAAAAGTGATGCTGACAATGATGGTCATAGAAACTGTGGCCAGCAATGCTCAGTTTGCAGTCGCTGTTCATCATATTTATTTATTTATTTATTTATTTATTTATACCACTTTAACGCTTAAACAGATTCAACGCTCTCTCTGTTTCGTCCAGCCTGTGACTGAGCAAAATAGGATAGCGAAAGGGTTAAATGTGAGGCGTGAAATGTCAGGCCTGAGTTCTTGTGGCCCTGAAGTTGTTGTGGCCCAGAGCATGAATTGTGAGACATGAAACGTGAGGCGTCAGCTGTGAGTTTCTGTGGTCCACCAGTCTCAGTAAGGGCTTTTTATGGCTTGCCCCCCCCCCCCGAATAAACGTGACAAAACAAGTCCCCAGCCACCCACCACGTTAAGTTCTCATTTCCAGGTTCACTACAGCCAGTTACATGCACAAGCATCATGCACGCACACACACACACACACACACACACACACACACACACACACACACACACACTGAGGGACTTGTCATTCTGTGTCCTTAGCCCTGATAGGGCTGGCTGTAAGGGGTCAGGTGGATGTAAAGGCAAGACAAAGGACATGTTCATGGACTGTGCTAATCCTCCTCTGTCTCTTCATGGACTGTGCTAATCCTCCTCTCTCTCTTCATGGACTGTGCTAATCCTCCTCTCTCTCTCTTCATGGACTGTGCTAATCCTCCTCTCTCTCTTCATGGACTGTGCTAATCCTCCTCTCTCTCTTCATGGACTGTGCTAATCCTCCTCTCTCTCTCTTCATGGACTGTGCTAATCCTCCTCTCTCTCTTCATGGACTGTGCTAATCCTCCTCTCTCTCTTCATGGACTGTGCTAATCCTCCTCTCTCTGTCTTCAAGGACTGTGCTAATCCTCCTCTCTCTCTCTTCATGGACTGTGCTAATCCTCCTCTCTCTCTCTTCAAGGACTGTGCTAATCCTCCTCTCTCTCTTCATGGACTGTGCTAATCCTCCTCTCTCTCTTCATGGACTGTGCTAATCCTCCTCTCTCTGTCTTCATGGACTGTGCTAATCCTCCTCTCTCTCTTCATGGACTGTGCTAATCCTCCTCTCTCTGTCTTCAAGGACTGTGCTAATCCTCCTCTCTCTCTCTTCATGGACTGTGCTAATCCTCCTCTCTCTCTCTTCAAGGACTGTGCTAATCCTCCTCTCTCTCTTCATGGACTGTGCTAATCCTCCTCTCTCTCTCTTCATGGACTGTGCTAATCCTCCTCTCTCTCTCTTCATGGACTGTGCTAATCCTCCTCTCTCTCTCTTCATGGACTGTGCTAATCCTCCTCTCTCTCTCTTCATGGACTGTGCTAATCCTCCTCTCTCTGTCTTCAAGGACTGTGCTAATCCTCCTCTCTCTCTCTTCATGGACTGTGCTAATCCTCCTCTCCTTCTCTCTCTTCCCTGGACTGTGCTAATCCTCCTCTCTCTCTCTTCATGGACTGTGCTAATCCTCCTCTCTCTCTTCATGGACTGTGCTAATCCTCCTCTCTCTTCTTCATGGACTGTGCTAATCCTCCTCTCTCTGTCTTCATGGACTGTGCTAATCCTCCTCTCTCTCTTCATGGACTGTGCTAATCCTCCTCTCTCTCTTCATGGACTGTGCTAATCCTCCTCTCTCTCTTCATGGACTGTGCTAATCCTCCTCTCTCTCTTCATGGACTGTGCTAATCCTCCTCTCTCTGTCTTCATGGACTGTGCTAATCCTCCTCTCTCTCTCTTCATGGACTGTGCTAATCCTCCTCTCTCTCTTCATGGACTGTGCTAATCCTCCTCTCTCTCTTCATGGACTGTGCTAATCCTCCTCTCTCTCTTCATGGACTGTGCTAATCCTCCTCTCTCTCTCTTCATGGACTGTGCTAATCCTCCTCTCTCTCTTCATGGACTGTGCTAATCCTCCTCTCTCTCTCTCATGGACAGTGCTAACCCTCCTCTGTCTCTGTGTCTCCACAGGTCTGCACGGACGAGCTCATGGCGGACATCTTCGGCTCCAGTGATGAGGAGGAGGAGTTTGCTGTAAGGTTTTTGTTGTTGTTTTATTCTTGTTCAGTTTTATTTTCAGGGGGGGGGGGGAGGGGGTCATACCTTTTCTAGAGCTCCAAGATTGACCTGAGGTAAGGCTTTGTGTAAACAGCTTGTTTACCCACCTTTAACCCTCTTGCATTCGGATTCTCTGAACACAAACTGCCCCTAGATTTCACATTCCATCAGGATATCAGGTCAGGCACACATGCACGCTCGGCTTTTCCTCCTAAGTAGCTACCAACAGCTATTATTACTTCCAGACTCTCAGCACAGGCTTTGTGCATGTGGCCTGATAGAGCTTTGACATGTGGTAGCACTTAGTGATAGTCACTGCCTGATGGAATACTACTATGTGTAAATCCCAGCAAATCCCGGTTTTGGGATTCAAGGGGGGCAATTATTCAATCCTGGCAAATCTCGGTTCGGGACTAAGAGGGTTAAAGTAGCTGCATTCCGATTTGGGGGGAGGGGGTGTTTAAAAACGACACCAGTATGTGTGTTTAAAAAAAAAATTGTGATCCATTTCTACCAGCACTAAATGGCTCACACTTCTCAAAAGCGAAACAGGTTTTAATGTGCGCACAAGATGCTCCGTTGTCATATCCATATTCCTGTATGCCTGTGAATCATGGACCCTGACTGCTGATGTGGAGAGAAGAGTACAGGCGGTAGAGATGAGATGTTTCTGGAGACTCCTTGGCATCTCCTACAGAGACTGTCACCCCCTAATGGGATGTCATTTTGAAACCCCCCTTCCCACCTATCACACCTCTAATTCAGACAACACAAAACAGACACCAATTGGATATTTAAAACATTTATTACAAACATCCAACCATTTACTCCACCAAAAAAAACACCAATTCCACCAATTCAATACCACAACATCACAACAATACAATATCACCAGCCTCGCGCCCATAGTCAAACCCAACCTCACTTTTTCCAATCTCTACACAACAGTATCAATAGCTCATAATGATTAAACATCCACAGAAACGTACAGGCATATATTGTTCTACTCAAAACCAATGAAAAAAAACGTATCCAAAGAACGCATATTACGTATAAAAAGAAAAAACGCCTTTCATTCTCACCTTATCACACACACTGTCCCCACCAGCTGTCTGGCATTGTCTGCAAACTAACCCCCCCCCCCCCCCCCCCCCCCAGAAGTCCAGAACCACAACACGACTTTAAGACCTTTTCAATAAATCCCAACACGCCCAATCCACACCGATGTCGTGTTCACAAAAGGGGAAAAAACACGGGTGAAAAAGCGTTCCCAAGTCCCTCAGCACATCAACAACAAGCACAGGTGGAAAAAGTCTTCAAGTCCTCAGCACATCAACAACAAGCAGAGGTATATAAAGCTGTCAAGTCCTCAGCACATCAACAACAAGCACAGGTATATAAAGCTGTCAAGTCCTCAGCACATCAACAACAAGCACAGGTATATAAAGCTGTCAAGTCCTCTGGCACATCAACAACAAGCAGAGGTATATAAAGCTGTCAAGTCCTCTGGCACAACAAAAGCACAGGTAAGGAAAGTTCTCACAGTCCAAACAAAATTACAACCAGCAATAAAAAATGTTTTAAATGACCACGAAGCAATCCCCCAAACTGTCACTGCACCCACACACACAACCAGCATCTTGCCACACACCAGTAAAAACTGCAGTCAGTAAATCAAACACCCTTTACAGTGAACAACACCATAACGCCCCCCCAAAAAAAAACAAAAAACACCACACACACACACAAAAACAGTGTACTCCTCCGAGGGGTGGCAGAAACCCCCAGCTAAATCACATGTATATATATAAAACAAGCTGGACACTGAACACCACACAGCAAACAGCATCTGTCAGCTCCTCCTCTAGGAGTGAGACAAGGTGCACCGCCCACATCACCTGGATAAAAACCAAACTGGACTCGAGCATAAAACAACCTCAGCTGTCAAGTCCTCCTCCTCCGAGGAGTGGCACAAAACCACAGCTAACTCACATAAAAAATATAAAAAACCAAACGGGACAACAAAACATCGCAAACAA
>CM060335.1:6280438-6289627 GCA_030674155.1 Stramonita haemastoma
TACGAAAAGCGGAACAGGATTTAACGTGTGCGAGAGATGTTCTGCGTGCGTGTGAAGTGATGAGTGTTTTTGCGTTGTTGATGCTGTGTGGTTGGTGAGGCAGTCAGCAACATGAGTGGATTGGATTGGTTTGGTTCATTGATGCTTGGATTTGTTTTCTCTTTTCTGCATGCATGCATGAAAGTGCATTCTCTTACGTGTGTACATGTGCTTGTTCATGCACAAGTTGGCACATGCAGCCTTACATATGCTGCACATTCGTATGTAGGCAAATAGTTGTGGTGGTGGTGCGCATCTGTATTTGTATTTTTGTGTATGTAAGTTATGTGCAGTGAAGGCACGAACATACACTTATCTGCACATCTCTGTCAAACACTTTGACAAACACACAAGTACACACACATGCACACACACACACACACACACACTAACACACACACACACACACACACACACACACACACACACACACACACACGCATGCACATTTTTCTTATTTGAGGTTGTGTGTACAAAAACAAACAAGCTAAATATATGTTGTAATCAACTCTACAATCTATACGAAACTATTCAATACATTCTTATCCATAATATAAAAACCTCCAAGTAAATGTGTGTACCTAAAAAAAGAGAAAAAAACCTGTGTGTACCTGTGTTTGCAAGCCGCCGCTGTAGTCTGGTGGTTAGGGCGTTGGACTCATAATCTAAAGGTTGCGGGTTCGATCCCAGTTTTCAGCTATGGCGTTGTGCCCTTGGAAAAGGCACTTTACGGCTATTTTCTCACCCCACCCAGGTGTAAAAGGGGTACCAACCTTGTGTTGGGGGTTAACCCTGCGATAAACTGGCGTCCTATCCAGGGGGAGTCTATGACTCTCAGTCGCTTAACGCCACAGAAACCGGGATAAGCACCGGCCTGATGAGCCTTAGGCTCGGGACAGACTTTAACTAAAACTTAACTTTTAACCTGTGTGTGCAGCAGCGAAGCGGTGTCGGACTTTGACCTGATGATGCAGCGCAAGAAGGAGGAATCACGTCGCTTCCGGCGCAAGAGGAAAGACATTGACATGATCAACGATAACGACGACCTGATCGCCGACATGATCACAAAGATGAAGGAGGCAGCAGAGGTGGGAGGAGGAAAGCGAGGGGCTGTGTGTGTTTTCTGTCTGTACAGTTTAGCTCAATGTTTATTGTACAAACCTAGGGGCTGTGTGTGTTTTGTACATACAGTTTAGCTCAATGTGTTTTGTACATACAGTTTAGCTCAATGTGTTTTGTACACTGCTCAGTTAGGTCATGGTCTGGCAGTTGATGTCACCAGATAGTTTGGGGTTGGTTGATTTTTGTTTTTCAGTTAGAGTTGGTTGAGGTTGACTCATGGTCAGATTTTTGTGTTTGCCACTGTTTGTGCCCACCCTGAAGGCAGCAGCATTCCGCTTTCAGGGATGGATTGTTGGGACAGCTCAGTGGTCAGAGTGCTCACTTTCCCCAGGCTAAGGTGAAGCAGCATCAAGTGGGGGTTACCAGTTGGATGGGTGACCGTTTTTATGCCTTTACCTCAGTATAGTCCCCCAGTTCACCCAGCTGTAAATGGGTACCTGCCCTCTGTAGGGTCAGGGAAGGTAAAGCAGCGAGGGAGAGGAGATGGGCGCTGCCCTCAACATGCTGGCCCCTAGAGAAGCTGAGGTCTCTGATGCCTTGTTCCCCTACGACCACACAGGTTATGGGACACCTTTACCTTTACCTTTTAATTCTCTGAAGTATTCAGCAGGGGAGGGAGAGGTGGGGGGGGGGGGGGGGGGAATCATCCACTGAGGCATATCTAGACTTCCTAGGTCTTGGTCTCTTTTTTATCTCTCTCCCTTTTTTTTTAAAAATAAAAAAAATCATTAAGGTTTCTGAAGTGGTAAAAGACTTTGTCAAAATAATGTAATGTTTATAATAACCAGTTTTGATTTGTTAAATCTATCCACTAATCTAGATCTGTTGGGAGCTGTCTTGGAAAAAAAGAAAAAATTATTAAAAAAAAAAAAGACATGACGAAGCCCTGGCCTGAATCCTGCCTGACATCCCAAGTTTTCCTCCTCTTTCCCCAGTCCTTAGCCACGGCAGTCGTTTACCCCCACTTTCCGCTGCTCTCTCAGACGCTGGTACTACAGCCCTGATGATCTAATCTTAGCTCATGCTCTTACCGCATGGAAGGGTTCGCTCAAGATAGTGTGGCATCCTTTCCACTGTTACAGTGGAGAAAAGTGACCACACTGATTTTGTTTTCCAACTTTTCAGTGCTTTGTGATATGTTTGCAGAATTCCTCAGCGCTGTATTCAGGCGTATTCAATGCAGTGTTCTCTTGTTGTGGACAGGAGGACCGTGCCCTGAACCAGAAACGCCTGCCGGCAACACGCAAACTGAAGCTGCTGCCCTTTGTGCAGTCCCAGCTGAAAAAGTGAGTTAGGAAAGAAGAAGAAAAAAGAAAGACAGCTGTGTGTGTGGGAGGATGGGTGTGTGTGTGTGTGTGTGTGTGTGTGTGTGTGTGTGTGGGTATGTGTGTGTCAAGTCAAGTCAAGTCAAAATGATCTTTATTGAGGGTAAAAGATTAAGTTTACACAACTTTTTTTCATCCTGCCCTCACAAAAAAAAATCATGTAAATTGACTTCTAAAATATTCAAAGACAAATATCAACCTTTGTTGAAAAAACTAAAATAAATCAGGATTATTTTCAAACAAATCTCTCAAGATAAAAAACAAAAACAAAAACAAACCCAAGACAGTACAACATAAGCTCACATCATACATACAAATGATACAAATACTATATAACATGGGCATGAATAACAACAAGCAGCCAAATGTGAGGTAGTATCAAACATAAATGCGGACTTATAGTTTGTCCATCAAATGTTTCTTCAAAAGTTTCTTAAACATTTGTTTTGAAGGAACTGATTTTAGAAAAGGGGGTAGGCTATTCCACAATGTTCTTCCTGAATAAGCAAGGCTTGATTTATAGAGATTATTATGGGGCCTGGGCAGTAACAGTCTATGGGTAGGCCTATTTTTATTGACAGCAAATTTTTCCACAATTTTCTTTGGGGCTTTTCCGTTTAATATATTGAACATACATAGATACTTGTTGAACTGCAGTCTGTCTTTGAGTGGAAGAATGTCTAGTTCTTTGTAGTTGGTGGTGGTCAGCGTATTAGGATTCAATCGGATTAGTTTAACAGCTCTTTTATGTAGGCGGTTTATATGCTTTAGGTTTGTTTCACTTGCACTGTCCCATAAGGTAGAAACATAGTTTATAAGAGATAGAATATGGGCGTGAAAAAATAGTTTTCGTGACTGTAAATTTAGAAAATTTTTGATTTTTCTAAGTTGATACAATCTTACTGAGATTCGTTTTCCTAATGTGGCTATGTGATCTGACCAAGACAAATCGTTGTCGATTACTGCACCTAGTACTTTGTGTGAGACTACTTCTTCAATTTGTTGTCCATGGATATAAATTGGCTCGAATGGAGAATGCAATTTCTGTCTTTTTTGTCGAGTGGTTATAAACATACATTTTGTTTTATTAGAATTAAGAGACATATGATTGAGTTCTGTCCATTCGATAAGTTTATTGATATCTGCCTGCATATCTTTCACAAGCTGGTTTGAATCATCGTTGTTACATTGAATTGATGTATCATCGGCAAACATTTGACATGAACAATGGATATGCAGAGGTAGGTCATTAATATAAATGGAGAAAAGAAGTGGTCCTAGTATTGATCCCTGTGGTATTCCATATTTCACGGGTAATAAGGTTGATCTCCTAGGCCCGATTTCAACAAGTTGATAACGATTACTGAGAAATGAGTCTAAAAATGATAATGCTTGGTCGGAAATTTTATAGCATTTTAATTTTTTGATGAGGAGAGAGTGGCTAATAACGTCAAAGGCTTTAGCAAAGTCTAGAAAAAGGACTCCAGTGATTTCATTGTTATTGATATTCAAAAGACAATGCTCAATTAGTTGTATTAAGGCTGTATGGCAAGAATGGTTTTCACGAAAACCTGACTGGTTTTCATTAATTAGATTATATATTTTAAAATGAGACTGTAAGTGAAATTGTATATGTTTTTCTAATAGTTTAGATAGGACTGATAGTATGGAGATTGGTCTGTAGTTCGACGGATTGGTTGGGTCTCCTGCTTTGTGTAAGGGTATTACTTTTGCTCGTTTGAACTTCATTGGGAAGTAATTTTTGTCAATACACAAGTTAAATATGTAGGTTAGGGTGTCAGTTATGGCGTATGCACTGATTTTTAATATTTGACTATCGATTTTGTCAAGGTCTTTTGATCTTGACTGTTTCAAATTGAGTATACTATTAAGCACTTCTGTTACTGTTATTGGGGGTATAACAAAATCAGATGAGATGTTCTTTGATGAACAGTATTGTTTTAATTCTATCAGCTCGTTTGTTTTTGTTTTATCATTAGATATTATAGAGTCAGCAATGTTTGCAAAGTGAGAATTAAGGTTTTCTGCTGATATTTCTTTTATGACTTTTTGGGAGTTATGTCTTGATTTATTAGTTAAGGTATTAATGGCTTTCCAAATTGCTTTTGGATTTTGGGCTGAAGACAGCAAATCTTGAAAGTATTTTGTTTTGGCTTTGCGCTTCAATGAATTAACTTTGTTTCTTTGCTTTTTATATTCATCTTTTTGCTTTGATTTTAATAAATAGTCTCTTAGATTCATTTCGTTTTCAATTTCTTTTGTTAACCATGGAGGTTTCATGAAATATTTTATTCTTTTCTTAATAAATGGAGCATGTTTATCATACGTAGCTATAAATGTCTCTATCCAATAGTTAACAGCATCATCTGGATTTGTAATCTGATAAACATAGTCTAAGTTTGAATTAAGAATATCATTTATAAAGGCATCTTTATCAAAATGTCTAAAGGAGCGGTAGGATATCTCCTTGTGTCCTGATTTGGGTATCTTTATTCCTTTTTTCCGCCATGTAAAACAAATGGAAGAGTGATCGCTACAACCTGTCTGCACTGAGCATGTTTCTGCTATGTTGGCTTTTGAAGTAGTGTAAATGTGATCAATGAGGGTGCTAGTGTTATTAGTAATGCAAGTTGGACGATCAATTATTTGTTCTAAACCATACATGGCATAATTAATATTCCACTTTGATCCAGGGACTGTCAGATCTATATTGAAATCTCCCATAAGAAAGATTTCTTTGGACTCTAGAATTGCGGCATCCATCATTGAATTGAATTTATCATACCAGTCAATTGTTTCAGCTGGGTTCCTGTAGATGAAGCCAAGTATAATCGATTTACAGCGTCTAAACGTGATTTCTACCCATATAGATTCTACATGAAACTGTTCCAGATGCGTTAGTCTTTTCCACGACAAAGAAGTTGCACAGTATAAAAGCAAACCGGTAGATCTGACACTTATTGGATCAAGTCGTACAGTGTCATAACCTGGGATATACATATCTGAATCAGAAATTAAGTTGTTGAGTCTCGATTCAGCTACACAAAATATATGAAAGCTAGTTCCTTTATTGTCTATAATTGATGATATTTCCTCAGTTTTGTTCCTGGCACTATTGATATTTAGGTATCCTACACGAAGTCCTTCCTGAGAGGGCCATGTATCTAGAGTAGAAGACATAGTATTTAAAAAAAAAATTTAAAAAAAAAAAAAAAAAAAAAAAAAAAAAAAAAAAAATTGCAGGACAAGAGAAGAAAAACTGGGTACGATAATGTACTATCAACCAATCAGTGAAGCACAATCATCAATCAGATCAACAATCAAAATTTGGGCAAACAAGGAAAATTATCAAAAGGTAAAGAACAACAATCAAAGTAGTACAAAATTTAGAGTAAACAAAAAAGGGGGGGGAAAGTTGGTGCAGCGATTAAAACCACAAGTCAGTAAGGCACCATCATCAGTCAAATCAACAATCAAAAAAACAACAAATGGAAGGAAGAACTTAGGTTTAGTAATGTAACTGACACCGACCAATAAGCACTATTATCAGTCAACCAAAAAATGAACTTTTTTAAGAACAAAAGGGAAAAATTTAGTACAGTGATGTAACTAACCCCCGTCAGTACAGCACAAAAGCAGTCAAACAATCAACTAATCAGGGGAAAACACAATCATCAATAAAATCAAACAAAAATTTAGGCAACAAGGGAAAATTTTTCAAAAAGGTAAAGAACAACAATTCAAAGTAGTACAAAATTTAGAGTAAAAAAAAAAAAAAAGGAGAAAGTTGGGCAGCGATGTAACCACAAGTCGTAAGGCACCATAATCAGTCAAATCAACAATCAAATACAAAAAAATGGAAGGGAAGAACTTGGTGATAGAAAAATGAAAAATGACACTGACCAATTTAAAGAACTATTATCAGTCAACCAACAATGAAATTTAAGAAAAAAAGGGAAAAATTTTAGTACAGTAATGTAACTAACACCATCAATAAAGCACAAAAGCAGTCAACAATCAAAGTGAAAACAAAGGGACAGTCTTACTTGTAAAGTAATGGTAAGTAACACCAGTCAATAAAACAATCATCGAAAAGAAAAAAAAAAAAAAAAAAAAATGCAGAACAAGAGAAAGAAGAACCTGATATTGGTAATTTTTACTTTTCAACCAATCAGTGAAGCACAACATAATCAGATTCACAATAAAAAAATTAGGGCAACAAGGGAAATTTCAAAAGGTAAAGAACAACAATCAAAGTAGTAACAAAATTTAGAATAAAACAAAAAAGTGAGAAAGTTGGTGCAGCAATGTAACCCAAAGTCAGTAAGGCCATATCAGTCAAACCCAACAATCAAATACAAAACAAAATGGAAGGAAAAAAACTAGGTATAGTTTTGTAACTGACACCGACCAATAAAGCATATATCAGTCAACCAAAATGAAAATTTTAAGACAAAAGGGAAAAATTAAGTAAAGTAATGTAACTAATAACCAGTAAATTTAAAGCCAAAATCGTAATCAACAATCAAATTTAAAAACAAAGGACAAATTTATATGTAAAGTAAATGAAAGAACACCAGTCAATAAAGCACATCATCAGTCAGTACAATCAAATTTGAAATAAAGGACCAAAAAACTTAACCAATAAGTGGACTACCTACCAGTCCTAAATTGTGAATTAAAAAACATATATTCAATCAAAAGTCAAACAAACAAGGGTAGAAAAAGTGTTGTTGTGTGGGGTGTGTATATAATTTATATTATATATATATATATATTAATATATATAATATATATTTTTAACCCACAGTCAAGTACTGGAAAAAATAAAATTGCTTAATATTGTGTAGAAAAGCCTGGAAAACAACCCTTACAACTGGCCAGAAAATTCTGCACTAGCCAAGACAAACCAGTGATAGAAAATGGTAAAGGTCACCCCACCATGCCACAACCATTCTTTTCCATATTTCAATTTCCAACTCTCTCTTCTCCCCCCCTCCTCCCTTCCCCCTCTCCTCCCCCTCGCTCTCGCTCCTCTCCCTCCCCCAAATTACACACACACAACACACAACCACACACCCCCAAAAGCACTCTCTCTCTCTCTCTCCTCTCCTCTCCTCTTCCTCCTCCCTCTCTCTCTCTCTCTCTTTTCCCTTTTCTTCTCTCTCTCTCTCTTCTCTAACACCCCCAACACACAACACCCACACCACACCACACCACACCACCAAACCACACCACACACACAAAACAACACACACATAGGGCAAGCATTTTCCAACCCTAAAACATAATTTGCATGATAATGAGTAAAGGGACTAGGCCTATGCTACAGTTGGCGTTGGGGTTCTGTAAGCCTTTTAGGTTAGCAAAAACTTTTTTAAGGGTTGATTAGGACCCGGCGTTTGATCTATGCCAGTTGCCGTTTGGGCCCAAAAGGTGATCCCTGTGGTCATTCCTTGATTTTTGGGGAAAAAAAAAAAAAAAAAACCACCTGGTTGGGGGGCTCCACTGGGACTAGGCTGCCTTGGCGCTGGCCTAGGCCTATTCAGTGGGGGATGGGGCGGGGTAGTAGATGGCCAGGGGTCCATCAGTATGTGGGGCAGGGCTGCATTTGGGCCTAACACTGTCAACAGCCTAACGTGGTTGATGCGATTCCCTTGACCCAGACTGCCCGACGTCATGGGGAATGGGAAAAGGGGGAGGGGGGGAAGGCACGATCAGAGGCGCTTGCAATTTGTTTGGAATTAGTGTTAGCACTGCCCCCCCTGTTTGGAATTTAGTTAGTTTAGCAGTCACCCCTGTTCAGGTTGGATAATGGGGTCATGGGTCTAAGGGGGGTAGTCACTATGAGGGGATTTAGGGTTTGGTTGGGTAGCTGGTTTCATTTGTCTGTGGTCACTGACTGGGAACCGAGAGGGAGATAAAAAAGGCTTTAATTTCGAGCCGTTTGGCTGTGCCTGCAAGCTGGGTGAATGAGGTTTAGATACGAGCTAACTTTGGACCACCAGTGTGGGTTGTGAAGGGTGGGTGTGTTGTCAATGAACTCTGTGTTCAGCGTTCACAAGCCTTTTTTCATGTTGTGGTAGAAGGCGATAAATAGCGTATTGAGATGGTGTTTGCCCGGGCGGGAATATTGAGCTAAGAATTCCTGGCGTTGGGGAACCCCTGACGGCCAGGTGAATAAGGTCACACCAAGTATCTCTGGCCACTTGTCCTGTGGTTCTACAGTCATTGACACCCCAAAAAATGTATGATTAAACATTTGAGATGAGGAGAAAACTTTGTTTGCTGCAACCAATTTAGACAAATCAGTGCTGACCTGCCATAACACAAATTCTTGAAGAATCATGCTGTTTTGTTATTCTGCGTAGGGTCTAAAGTCCCCGATGACTGAATCCCCAATCAGCGGAGCCCGAAACTTTTGTTGGGGGAAAAGAGCGAGGGGGGAGAGAATTTTGCTTGGTTTTCGATCAATTTTTTTTCCTTGGGCTGGGTACTGGGGTTTTGAAAAAGGACAGTCTGGCACACGACCCCTTTTTGTTCCCAGAGGTTGTTCAGCACTGGCTTCCTCATCAAGGGGTTTTAAAAGGTTTTCTGTCTGAACATTGTATTATCTTCCCCTCACAAAAATTGTTTGCATAAAATCAAGATTAGATTCCACGGGCAAGTTTGATTTTCCAGG
>CM060335.1:6289727-6309727 GCA_030674155.1 Stramonita haemastoma
AACTAATCAGTGAAACACAATCATCAATCAGATCAACAATCAAAATTTAGGCAAACAAGGAAAATTATCAAAAGGTAAAGAACAACAATCAAGTAGTACAAAATTTAGAGTAAACAAAAAAGAGAGAAAGTTGGTGCAGCGATGTAACCACAAGTCAGTAAGGCACCATAATCAGTCAAATCAACAATCAAATACAACAAAATGGAAGGAAGAACTTGGTATAGTAATGTAACTGACACTGACCAATAAAGCACTATTATCAGTCAACCAACAATGAAAATTTTAAGACAAAAGGGAAAAATTTAGTACAGTAATGTAACTAACACCAGTCAATAAAGCACAAAAGCAGTCAACAATCAAAGTGAAAACAAAGGACAGTCTTACTATGTAAGTAATGTAAGTAACACCAGTCAATAAAGCACAATCATCGAAAAGAAGAAAAAAAAAAAAAAAATGCAGAACAAGAGAAAGAAGAACTGAATATGGTAATGTACTATCAACCAATCAGTGAAGCACAATCATCAATCAGATCAACAATCAAAAATTAGGCAAACAAGGGAAATTATCAAAAGGTAAAGAACAACAATCAAAGTAGTACAAAATTTAGAATAAACAAAAAAGTGAGAAAGTTGGTGCAGCAATGTAACCACAAGTCAGTAAGGCACCATCATCAGTCAAATCAACAATCAAATACAAAACAAAATGGAAGGAAAAACTAGGTATAGTAATGTAACTGACACCCGACCAATAAAGCACTATTATCAGTCAACCAACAATGAAAATTTTAAGACAAAAGGGAAAAATTAAGTAAAGTAATGTAACTAATACCAGTCAATAAAGCACAAAATCAGTCAATCAACAATCAAATTTAAAACAAAGGACAAATTTACTATGTAAGTAATGTAAGTAACACCAGTCAAAAAGCACAATCATCAGTCAGTACAATCAAAATTTGAAATAAAGGACAAACTTACTACAATAATGTGACTACCTACCAGTCACTAATTGTGACTAAAGCATAATCATCAATCAAGTCAACAAACAAAGGGTAGAATAAGTGTGTGTGTGTGTGTGTGTGTATATTTATATATATTATATATATATATATAATATATATATATATATATATATATATATATATACACAGTCAAGTACTGGAACAAATAAAATTCGCTTAATATGTGTAGAAAAGCACTGGACACAACCCTTACAACTTGGCCAGCAAGTACTGCACTAGCCAAGACAATATCAGTGATAGAAAATGGTAATCTGCATCCACCATCAGCATGCCACAACACATTCATTCACATACTTACAACTTTGCAATCTCTCTCTCTCTCTCTCTCTCTCTCTCTCTCTCTCTTCTCTCTCTCTCTCTCCTCTCTCTCTCTCTCTCTCTCACCCATACACACACACACACACACACACAACACACACACAGCACAAGCACTCTCTCTCTCTCTCTCTCTCTCTCTCTCCTCTTCTCTCTCTCTCTCTCTCTCCTCTCTCTCTCTCTCTCTCTCTCTCTCTCTCTCTCTCTAACACACACACACACACACACACACACACACACACACACACACACACACACACACACACACACACACACACACACACACACACACACATAGGGCAAGCATTTTCCAACCCTAAAACATAATTATGCATGATAATGAGTAAAGAGGACTAGGCCTATGCATACAGTTGGCGTTGGGAGTTCATGTAAGCCATTAGGTTAGCAAAAATCTGATCGTAAGGGTTGATAGGAGCCGGCGTTGATCTATGCCAGATGCCAGCTTGGCCAGTGACTGCTGTGGTCATTCCTTGATGTGGGGAATACCACTGGTTGAGGGCTGACTGACTAGGCTGCATGGCGCTAGGCCTAGGCCTATTCAGTGGGGGATGGGGCGGGTAGTAGACTGGCTCAGTGGTCCACTCAGTATGTGGGGCAGGGCTCGCATTAGGCCTAACACTGCTCGCATCAGGCCTAACGCTGTTGATGCGATTCCCTTGACTAGACTGCCTGACGTCATGCAATGGGAAAGGGGGTGGGGGGAAGGCACGATCAGAGGCGCTTGCAATTTGTTTGGAATTAGTGTTAGCACTGTCACCCCTGTTGGAATTAGTGTTAGCACTGTCACCCCTGTTCAGGTTTGGATAATGGGTCATGGAGTCTACAGGGGGGTAGTCACTATGAGGGGATGTAGGGTCTTGGTTGGGTAGCATGGTTTCATTTCGTCTGTGGTCACTGACATGAGAACGAGAGGGAGATAAAAATGGCTTTAATTTCAGAGCCAGTTTGGCTGTGCCTGCAAGACTAGGGTGAATGAGGTTAGCATACAGAGCTAACTTTGGACCACCAGTGTGGGTTGTGAAGGTGGGTGTGTTGTCAATGAACTCTGTGTTCAGCAGTTCACAAGCCTTTTGCATGTTGTGGTTAGAAGGCGATATCAGCGTATTGAGATGGTGTTTGCCACGGGCTGGAATTATTGAGCTAAGAATAATCCTGGCGTTGGGGAACACCTGACTGGCCAGGTGAATAAGGTCACACCAAGTATCTCTGGCCACTTGTCCTGTGGTTCTACAGTCATTGACACCAACATGTATGATTAAACATTTGAGATGAGGAGAACCACTTTGTTGCTGCAACCAATTAGACAAATCAGCTGCTGACATGCCACTAACACAAATTCTTGAAGAATCATGCTGTTTTGTTATTCTGCGTAGGTCTATGTCCCTGATGACTGAATCCCCAATCAGCAGAGCAGAACTTTTGTTGGGAACAGAGCGAGAAGAGAGAATTTCGCTTGGTTTTCGATCAAGTTTTTTGTCTCTTGGAGCTGGGTCTGGGGTAGCACTAGGACAGTCTGGCACACGACCCTTGTTGTTCACAGAGGTTTGTTCAGCACTGGCTTCCTCACTCAAGGGGTGAAAGCGATTTGCTGTCTGAACATTGTATATACTCTTCCTGTCACAATAATTGTTCTGCATAACATCAAGATTAGATTCCACGGGCACAGTTTGATTTTCACAGGCCGCTAATGAAGAGATCTTCTGTGGTAGATCTGACTGCAGGGAGTCTGGTTCGTTCTGGGTATTGTCACAGGGGTTGACATTGTGGCCATCTTGCTGCTTAGTTGTAGATGGAGGTGAAGAACTGCAAGACAGCATGGTGGTAGTGGCAGTTGTCTTGGTGGGTAGCACAGAACCGGCCTTGTTATCAGCTGCAGGCTTCAGTCCTTTGCTGTCACACTGTGTGAAGGCATCGCATGAACGTGCAGGCTTGTATTTTTTTAGGTCTGCACGGATGCTTCCCACTTCACTTTTCAGGGCATGGTTTTCCTTCTTCAGGACATTTACTTCTTTGTCTAACTGAGAGATCTCAGTCTTCAGGGAGTCATTGAGGGAGTGCAGTGTGTCCATTTTCGATGCAATGTGAGCTCGTAGTTCATTTTTTGCACTCACTTTTGCATCCTCAATCTGGGTTAGTACTGTAGCTTGAAGTTCAGCCTGGAACAGTTGAAGATCAGTAATTTCATCTTGCAGCTGCTGGATTTTGTTGCTGTAGCATGCTAGTTTTATAGCTGCTCTTGACTTTCTCAGCGACTTTGGGGTGACACACAGGGTTCTTCTGCGCAGTTTATGTAATTTCTGCGAGCGTGTGTTCCTCTCTTTTGTTGGAGAAGTGAAGTGGGTGTGAGATGATCCTTCATGGTCAGATTCTGAGAAGGAGGCGGAGTAGCTGATGTCCAGTTCAGAGTTCATGGCACCATCTGAACTGTCTTTGTTATGCTGTGGGGTTGGTGGCAGTAACACTATATCAACCTTTGGGGAAGCTGTCTCTAGTGTAGCATGAAGGGGAGAAATGGATGGAGTGTGAATGGGTATGCCATGGTCAGGGATATTCACTGTCTCCACAGTCATTCCTGGTGCCTTTGGTTGTAGCACACCAGCAACAGAGTCCATGAAGGTCACTGGCATGAGGAGTAGGGATTCTGTCAGGGATACAACATCCCCATTAGTCAAGAAAGACTGGACTAAATGGTTGATTTTTTCACATTCCTGGGAGTCCCATTTGACACAGTCTTTTCCCTGGCACAGAAGAGTACCAGCCCCTACACTGGATTTAAAATATAAACTCAGAGTAATACGTTTAGAGGGTAGATCATGGCACGTAAACAATCTGATGACAGTTTTTGAAAGATTAGAAGGTGATTTTGATAACCACAAAGATGACGATGGGAGGGTGCACTCTTGATCATCATAGTCCATACACTGTATATTGACGAGTTCATTGTCAAGAGCTGAATATCTATATAATAATGCATTCCGCCAAATTAGAAGTTCATTTTCTCCACACCAGAATCTTTTTTGAATTCTATCTAGTGTTGGTTTCAACTTGTTTAACCTCTCACTTTCAAGGGCCTGTGCTTGAACAGTGAGGGTGTCAGCCATATTGATCCATCACAGTCCACACATTTTATATTTAAAAAAAAAAAAAAAAAAAAAAAAAAAAAAAAACCTCACTCACTCCATGCTGCGTGTGTGTGTGTGTGTGTGTGTGTGGTGTGTGTGTGTGTGTGCTTGTGTGTGTGCTTGTGTGTGTGTGTGTGTGTGTGTGTGTGTGCATGCATGCACATGTTTCTTTTATTTCAGGGATAATGGAATAAGCATTTGTGTGCTTTTTTACATCTAGTCCACATGTGTATGCAGTTGTGTAAATTTTGTCATCCATTCCCACTGGCACACAATAGCCTACTCTTTCGAAAAGCCAAACAGGTTTTAATGTGTGAGCAATGCACATGGGACCTTGGTTTACACAGTGTGTCAGTGTTGATTCTAGGGTGCGCCCTTGCGGGATTCCCACATTTTTTTCAACTTTGCCGCAAAATAATGTGACCAGTGCGCCCTAACGGACGCAAAAAAACTGTGGATAGCGCATATTTGAAGAAACAGTGCGCCCCCACAACTGCCGTTTGTATAGTTTCAAAATAGTGCTACGTGCGTTGGTCATTACGTTGATACCCCGGGGACAGCAGGATGCACTGATTAGCGCCTACAGTCGTCACAACCATCACAAAGCGGCTAGTCTGACGTCATCTCCCTACTCATTTACGTCATTACGTCATTTTTCAAAGGAGCCGTGACTCCTGAAACAAGTGACGTCATTGTGACAGAGATCGTTAGTGGTGTTTGTGGAAGGAGCGGCGACCCAGCAGGGTTCAAAGCTGATAGACCTACGAGTTTTCAAGGGGGGGTTTCAGATCTGGCTAGACAAGTAGCCTGTGCTTGGCAACATTAATGATGGCATAGGGTAGACTATCGGCTGGATATCGAAAATGACTTTGACTCCCCCCCCCCCCCCCCCCCCCCCCTCTCTCCTCTCTCTCTCTCTCTCCTCTCTCTCTCTCTCTCTCTCTCTCTCTCTCTCTCTCTCTCTCCCCCCCTCTCTCTCTCACTGCATGGGAGGAAAAAGACTGATATTGGATTTCACCTCTTCTCATCTACATCTAGATCTCTCTTAACAGAATCTCTCTCTCTCTCTCTCTCTCTCTCTCTCTCTCTCTCTCTCTCTCTCTCTCTCTCTCTCTCTCTCTCTCTCTTTCCTTCCTCCCTCCCTCCCTCATGGGGAGGGAGGAGGGGCAAGACTTTGATATTTGCTTTCACCTCTCTTCTCATCTAGATCTAGAGTTCTAACTCTGAAAGTGGAAATAAAAAATGACTTTGACCCCCCCCCCCCCCCTCTCTCTCTCTCTCTCTCTCTCTCTCTCTCTCTCTCTCTCTCTCTCTCTCTCTCTGCCATATGGGAGGAAAAGATAAGACTTAGACATTGGCTTTAACCCCTTTTCTCATCTAGATCTAAATCTAGTAGTTCTCCCTCCAACTCTGATTGGAAATACAAGATGGACTTTTGACATCCCTTCCTCTCTCTCTCTCTCTCTCTCTCTCTCTCTCTCTCTCTCTCTCTCTCTCTCTCTCTCTCTCTCTCTCTCTCTCACATATGGTAAGGGGGGGGAGGGGGGGGGGGGGGTTAAGACTGATTTTAGCTCTTGCCTCTTTTTTCATCTAGATCTAGCTCTCTCTCCAACTCAAAATGTGGAAATACAAATTTGACTTTGACTCTCCCTCTCCTTCCCTTCCCTCCCTCCCACCCCCTCCCCCCCCCCCCTCTCTCTCTCTCTCTCTCTCTCTCTTTCTCCTTCCCTACCCCCTCCTCTCTCTCTGTCTCTGTGTCTCTGTCTCTCTGTCTGTCTCTCTCTCTCATATACAAACAATGCATCTCCTCCTGTATCTATGTAGTATGTATCCCTCCACATCTGAATGTACCACAATCTCCCCCCCCCCTTTCTCCCCCCCCTCCCCCAAACTCTCTCTCTCTTTCCTGTGTAAGAAAATCATTTTACAGACCAGCTGCAATACATAAGGTGTATATTAAATCCTGTCTGCCTATATACCATCTTGTTTGTTTTGTTTCTCATTCTTGAAAAATAGCAGAAATCAGAGTATTAACGGTATTATGAGCAAAATATACTACTCATTACTTGTTCCCTTTTTTATGAAGAGAAAAGGGGGGAGGGGGGCAAATGCCCCTTTTTTTTTCATTTCAGGGGCCCTTGGGCCCCCTTTTTTGAAATCCTAGAATCAACACTGGTGTGTGTTTGTGTGTGAGTGCGTGAGTGTGTGTGTGTGTGTGTGTGTGTGTGTGTGTGTGTGTGTGTGTGATGCATGCATGTGTGCGTGCGTGTGGTGCATGCGTGTGTGTGGCATTCTAGTCAGGATAGCTGTAGTGTGACACAGAACATATCATGATGGAATATTGGAATCATGCGTTGTATTTTTTAAAATTTCAGATCTGATTTGCATCTGGTGTTTCTGGAGTCTGGCATCCTTGGAGCTCTGACGGTAAGGAGAACACTCTGACTGAGGGAAAGCACTGTCTGGGAAATTGGAGATAGTGTGTGTGTGTGTGGGTGCGCGCGTGTGTGTGTGTGGTGTGTGTGTGTGTTGTGTTTGTGTGAGTGTGTGTGTGTGTGGTGTGTGTGTGTGTGTGTGTGTGTGTGTGTGTGTGTGTGTGTGTGTGTGTGTGTGTGTGTGTGGTGTGTGTGTGTGTGTGTGTGTGTGTGTGTGTGTGTGTGTGTACCCATGAATGTATGTATGCTTATAAATATGTTTGCAATTTTATATTGTGGGTGCCGTTATACTTAATCAGAATTGAGCCACATTTAAATGAAGTCTATAGTGGAGTTTATAGTGAAGTTAATAGCGAATTATGTATTTGCTTGCATAGAAATGTATGGCTGTGGTATGTGTGTATATATTTTTGAATCTGTGGCAGGACTGGTTGGTGCCTCTGCCAGACAAAATAAATAAATAAATAAATAAATAATAAATAAATAGCAAAGTTTATTATGTTGAATTACGTATTTGCCTGTATAGAAATGTATGGTTGTGTTATGTATACATGTGTATATTTTTGAATGTGTGGCAGGACTGGCTGGCCCCTCTGCCAGACAAAAGTCTCCCTCACTTCATGATCAGAGAATCTCTTCTCCGCACTTTGTCACAGGTGAGGGTACAGTCAGGGAATGAGTGAGTGTGTGTGTGTGTGTGTGTTTGTGCGTGTGTGTGAGCGTGTGTGTGTGCGTGTGTGTGTGTGTGTGTGTGTGTGTGTGTGTGTGTGTGTGTGTGTGTCGTGTGTGTGTGTGTGTGTGTGTGTGTGTGTGTGTGTGTGTGTGTGTGTGTGTGTGTGTGTGTGTGTGCGTGCGTGCGTGCGTGAATGCGTGCGCGGGCACGTGCGTATGTGTGTGTGCGCGGGCACGTGCGTGTGTGAGAGTGAGAGAGGCAGACTGAAACAAAGAATGGTATCACTGCTAGGCCTGGTTATATTTCTACCAGGGTTTACACATGTCTTGAGGCCAGTTAAGTGAGTACATACAGCCCAAATCATGGTGTGTTTTTTCTTTAGTGTTGAAAATTGCAGTGTGCAGATGTGATAATTTTTTGTGTGTAAATTGGAAGAACTTAGGTTATCATCAAACATTTCTCTGAACAACAGAATTCTTCTATGTTTTATCTATGATAAGTTGTGGAAGATTGTGCTTTTTTCATTCAGTCCCCATGGGTATGCAGTTGTGTCAGTTTTGTCATCCATTCCCACGAGCACATAATGGCGTGCTCTTCCGAATAGCTGAACAGGTTTTAATATGTGTGCAAGATGTTCTGCATGCATTTGCTCACAAGACCTCGGTTAAGTCTCATCTGAAGGACTTTTTAGGAGAGTGGATTCAGCACTGATGTTAACTAAAATCCTCTTGAGCGAGAATTAAACCCGTGTCAGCAGATTATGAATGCATCACTCTAACCACCAGGCTGTCCTGTCCCCTGTCAGGTTTGCTTGTTAGGCCGTATAATGTCTTAACCATCCTGCCACCTCCCTTCTGTTTGTTGTTTCAGTTCCCTGTCATCAGCAGTGACAGCCTGAAGAGCAGTGGCATTGGCAAGGCAGTGATGTACCTGTACAAACACCCCAGAGAAATCAGAGAGAACAGGGAGAGGGCGGGAAAACTCATCAGTGAGTTTGGGGGAGTGTTGGGAAGATTGTAGGGGATTGGGGTTTTTGTTTTTTCTTTGTCAGAAAATTTCTGTGGTGTGTGTTGTATGGGAGGAGTGTGTGTGTGTGTGTGTGTGTGTGTGTGTGTGTGTGTGTGTGTGTGTGTGTGTGTGTGTGTGTGTGTTTGTGTGTGTGTATGTGTGTATGTATGTGTGTGTGTGTGTGTGTGCCTGTCTGTGTGTGCCTGTCTGTGTGTGTGTGTCAGTGTGAGGACCCTGTGTATGAAATGTTACCTGTCTCGGTGACCTCACCACAACAGAACACTTGTCAGCAGCCAAAGCCTCAGGAAGGCAGTAACTAGTTTCAGCACCCCCTCTCCTCCCTGCCCACCGCTTATCCTTCACCTCCCTCCTGTATGAAAACACTGTTCTCTACACATTCACAACTTTGTTTGTGCACACACGCATGCATGCGCTTGTATGTCCTGTGGTTTTGTCTCTCCACAGCTGTCTTGCTAAGATTTGTCCTGAAGGGCACTGTTGAGGAGGGAGGGAGACACAGGGGCAGACAGAAGAGTCAGGAAAGAAAGTCCCCACAGAAAGACATTCCAGTCCATTCCTGCACACTCAGATCAGGGGTTTTGAGTGAACTGTGTTGCGTTCCTCATGACTCATTTAGTGCACATAAAAGAACCCATGGCAACAAGAGAGTTGTTCCTGGCAAAATTCTGTAGAGAAAAGCCATTCAGATAGGAAACCAAATACACATGCAGACAGAAAGAAAAAAAAAGGGTGGTGCTGTTCTTGTAGTCATGCGTTCTTCCTGGGGAGGCAGCCTGAATTTCACACAGGGAAATCTGCCGTGACTAAGAGTGGTATACGACATGATATGATACGTTATAGAATATGTTATGTTATAGAATATGATATGATATGTTATAGAATATGATATGATATGTTATGATGATATGATACGTTATAGAATATGATATGATACGTTATAGAATATGTTATGTTATAGAATATGATATGATATGATACGTTATATGATATGATATGATATGATATGATACGTTATGATATGTTATGATATGATATGTTATGATGTGATATGTTATGATGATATGATACCTTATATGATATGTTATGATATGATATGATATGTTATAGAATATGATATGATATGTTATAGAATATGATATGATATGTTATGATATGATATGTTATGATATGATATGATGTGTTATGATGATATGATACCTTATATGATATGTTATGATATGATGTGTAATGCTCCCTGTATGGGGTTTCAGACGAGTGGTCACGCCCCATCTTCAGCCTGACGTCAGACTTCAAGAACATGTCGCGTGAAGAGAGACAGCAGCGAGATCTGGAGCAGGACCCTAAGAGACGCCGAGTGAGGTCAGCATTGGGAATTTATTTATTTATTTATTTATTTATTTATTTATTCATTTATTTATTCATTTATTCTTTTATATGAATGGAGGCTATTGCTGCTACCTCACAGGTCACAGCACGCGCTCTCTCTCCCCAAGCTAAGGTTAAGCTGCGTTGAGTGTGATTACCATCATGGATGGGTGACCATTTGTGCACCTTGGCTTCAGTACAGTCTGCCAGTTCACTCTGCTGTAAATGGGTACCTGCCCTCTTTAGGAGCAGGGAAGGTAAACCAGCGAAGGAGAGGAGATGGGCGCTGCCCTCAATATGCTGGCCACAAAAGAAGTTGAGGACACCTTGCTTCCTAACCGCTGCATAGATTATAGGAACACCTTTACCTGTGTCTTACAATCTCCATGAAACCAGCCCCGTAATCAAGAGTGAGTGTGGGAGCTATGCATTAACCAACACACAAGTTCCATTTGCAGTGGTTGTGTGCCAAGGCCTTGGTCCCAGGAAACTTTAAGGGTGGGTGGTCCATTCAGTGATGTTGTGCACCCCTTTCTTTATCTCTCTGCCTCGTCTTTCCTTTCTGTGGAGGATTATGCCTCTTAGGATGGTTTCTGAAAACCTGACTCTGATCTCTGTTATGTGACCATACCACTTCACTTTTCTCTACTGGACTACTGTGAGTGTGTGTGTGTGTGTGTGTGTGTGTGTGTGTGTGTGTGTGTGTGTGTGTGTGCGCGCACATTTTTGTGTGTATGTGTGTTTGTGTATGAGAGAGAGAGGGGGGAGATTATGCACAAAGTGTAAGTGGCATCACATCACATCACATTTCAGCATTATTCTGAAAATCCTACAAACCATGAAGACAGTTGGAGAACAGAAAACAAGTTTTTGTGCTGTTATTATTGAACTAATGTGATGCTGTGTATCATTCGTTATTTTTCTTTTTGTTTTCAGCGTTGAAGGAAACCAGACTCCTCGACAGAACATCGACAATGCCATGGGAGAAGAACCCAAGTAAGTGAATGGGATTGTGCTGTTGTACCATGTAAGGGTGCCAAGGGGCCCAGTGCTTAGACCTTTGTATTCATAATCTAATGGCAACCGGGAACTTGGGTTTGAGTTGCCACTGAGGGATACATGGAACCTTTTGTGTGAGGACCTCAGACAGAGGCAATACAAGATTGCCCCTGGCAAAGGTGAGCTGACCAAGCCTCTTTGGTTAGGAAACCCACAGACCAGCAGAAGAGGGAAAACCATGGAGCATGTGTTTATGAAATGTTGTCATTCATTCCTGCAGATACTCAGTGGCCTACTTTGCTGAAAGGTGGAATAGGTTTTTAATGCTTGCACAAAATGGTGTGTGTGTGTTCGCACGCAGGACCTTTCATTTATAGCTTCAACTCCAGGGAAACTCCAGGGGAAAAACCCCTTTGAATGGAATCTTGGGTGGTGGCTGGAACCCAGGCCGTCATGTTGCAAGCTCATCACTCTAACCACTAGGCTCTCCCTCCCCTCCCTGTCTCCCCCCCCTCCCTTCCTTTGATTTTATGCTTAAATCTCAGTGGAGATTTAGGAATTATAACACAAGGAGAAATGCTAAACTGTCTTGCTTGGCTGCAAGTTGCCCTCGTGTATTGCCCCAGCAAATGTCAGCACCTTCTGTTTCATGTTTCTGTCTGCATTCTGCACAGGAAGAAGTCTGTTGTGAGAAAACAGACAAGTAAGCTATCATTGTTCAGTTGGTGCCACATCAACAAAACAACGTCACACATCTTTATTCCAAAGGTTTATAGTCAACTGAAAATAGCTTTTTTGTAAAAAAAAGAAAAAAAAAGAAGTGAAAATGTGTAGGTTTGGTGCAGACAGTTTTTACAGTTGATGATTGTTCTGAAACAAAAGTTTGTGCACGATCTTATTTTTGTGGACCATTTTTTGAACAGTGTCATGTTTTTTGTGGGACGAGATAGCTCAGTGGTCAGAGCACTTGCTTTCCCCAAGCTAAGGTTAAACAGCATTGAACGTGGTTACTAAGTGGATGCATGACTGTTCATGCATCGTGGCTTCAGTACAGTCCCCCAGTTCACCCAGCTGTAAATGGGGACCTGCCCTCTTTAGGGTCAGGGAAGGTAAAGCAGTGAGAGAGAAGAGACGAACGCCACCGTCAATATGCTGGCCTCTAGAGAAGCTGACGCCTCGCTCCCCTACAGCCACAAAGGTTATGGGACACCCTTACCTTTTTTTTACCTTTAATTAGTTTTCAAATACTTCACATTGAAGTCGCAGAGGAGATGGGCGTCACCTTCAAGATGTTGGCCCCTTGAGACACTGAGGTCTCTGGATGTCTCTCTCCTCAACAACTAAGTATGTTACGGGACGCCCTTACCTATGTTGTCATGCTGTGTGTCTCCAGTGTCGTAAATCTTCTTTCCTTATTTCCCCAGAGCGCTAAGGCCAGGAGACCCGGGGTGGATTTACAGAGCGCGGGTGCCTCTGCCCTCCAACAGGGACTACGTCAACAGACCCACCAGCAGTGTGGAGGCGCCCCCCAGCAAGGTGTGTGGGTTTGTGTGGGTGTGTGGGTGTGTGGTTGGGTGGGTGGGTGTGTGTGTGGGGGCGTGTGTGTGTTGTGGGGGTGGGTGGTGTGTGTGTGTGGGGTGGGGTTGTGTGTGTGGTGTGGTGTGTGTGTGTGGTGGTGTTGTGTGTGGGTGTGTGGGTGGGGGTGGGTGTGTGTGTGTGGTGTGTGGGGTGGTGGTGGTGGGTGTGTGTGTGGGGGGGGGGGGGGGGGGTGGTGGTGTGGGGGGGGGGGGGGGGGGGGGGGGGGGTGTATGTCTGTGTGTGCGTGTGTGTGCACGCATGTGCATGTGTATGGGGGAGGTGAGAGAGAGAGAGAGAGAAAGAGAGAGAGATGTATGCGCATGTGTTTATGTTGTATGAGGGGGGGGGGTGCGCAAACTTTGAATAGTAGTACTTTATGGAACTGGTTTGTTTTTGTTTTTTTAATCATAAGGAGCTGATTTTTCTGTACATTGTGGTTGGTGTTTTCAGTTGTAGATGAACCTGGCTGCATACTCTACATGTGCTGCCATCCTCATTGGATTTATGATAGACCCCAACACACTTACTACCTGTTCTTTCATGTTCACGATCAGCATGAAAGCTTGTGACATTGAATAGTGAACAATGTTGTGAAAATCACTCAGAGATGCTTTAGGGGTGTCATAATTTAGCGTGATGTGCATTCCCCAGCTTAACACTCTGGGGGTCTGTCACCCAGAATGTGCACTCTGACTCACTCATCCCACCTGGGAATCACTGTGAGATTGAAATTGCACACTGAATGAGAAGTTTGCGTGTATGACTTGTTTTCAAGTACCTCACCATATAGGCAGCCATACTCTGACTTAAGAGGAATAATTTGGGTGAGGGTCATGGTTTGTTTTTTTTTTGTCCTGTATTTCATATGTGTGGCATTCTAAAGGAGGCACACACGATACAACCTTTATTGTGTAACTATGTAAATACATATTCTGACACATCGCAAGACCCAACCCTGAATCTGTTCTGTGTTTTGCAGCCGAGCAGTCGCAAGACAGTGACTCGCTACGAGCAGCACGTGAGGAACTTCAAGGAAAAGAAGAAGTACATCAAGGGACGCAGGGCTGTCAACATCAGCATCGAGGGCAGAAACATGTCTCTGTAATTGGTGCTGTGGAGGGGGGGGGAGAGAGAGGGGGGAGGGGGGTTGGTGTGTGTGTGTGTGCGTGTGTGTGTGCGTGTGTGTGTGTGTGTGTGTGTGTGTGTGCAGGCATATGAGTGGGAAAGAAAAAAAACTGATGGTGTTTCTTACAGAGGACATACTGTGAAATGACAAGTGGGTCTGAACATGCTAAAATGTCTGAAAATGTGTGTTAAAAAAAGAAAAAAACAAGTGAAAGGGAAAGGAAAAAAAATGGAAAAGACAAAATTGCAGAGGCCAGATTAACAACAGTGATATCAACATGTTTCTTTGTGGAGTTTTTCAGGACTTACACAGCTTTGCTTTTTTTCTGAACTGGTGGTGAAGTTTTCAGGATAGGAAACAGAGGGTCACTCTTTGTTGGCTTGGTTTGTTTCTTCGGCATTTGTAGGTGTGCAAAGAGTCACATTTTTCCTGTTGGTTTTTTTCTTCTTCATTGGTTTTGTTTCGGTTGTTATTTCATCTGGGGGGTTTCTACTACAAGCATAGCTGCTTAGAAAGATTTTTTCTTTCTTTTTAGTTTTATGTTACGTTTACTACATTTATTGTTGCAGTAACTGCCCCAACTACTGCTCGACAGTGGTTGTATAGATCTTTTGTATGTGTTACCAAAATGGCATATTATGTTGCTCACAGTTTTTTGATTTAAACGGATCTTCCTTAACTGGTAGAAAATTTTAGGTAAGACTCTCTGTAGATGCAGAATTTTGATAATGTACTAGGGATCTATTCATGCATGTAGGAAATACCAAACAAAAAATTATTTTTTGGTACAAAAGAATAAAACGTTTAAAAGACGTCTGCTGAGGTGGCAAGGGGACAAAGAAATGATGACACAATGGTTGAAGATGAAGAGCAGCAAAGCGCTGTGAATGTTGGGACCAAGAAAGTCGTGGGGGTAAAAAAGGAAAGAAAAATGAAGTGGAAGCCTGTAGTAGAGCGAGTACTAAAGGAAAGTAAAAACCAAACGTACAATTCACAATTTTATTTTCATTCCTTGCTGGAGCTCTGAGGTTCACCAATGGTGAGGTCTTGTGTATGTGACTGTATTGACCCAGCCTGAAAACTGTGGTATTTTTCTGGACAAATAGTCCTCACATTTAGTCAGATTATTGATAACAGACATTGACTTCTTTGACTGACTTGTCATTTGAGATTATGTCCTCTTCAATGTGTTGGATAACAAGAGACAATATTTGAGTATAGAAACTTGAATTGCAGGTATACTCTGTGTGAATATCTGGACATATGTGGATGATTTATGTGTTATAGATACAAAGAGACAGATATGTGTTGAGCATGTGCATTCTTTTATGCAAGGAAAAGAGGAAGACATAACAATAAAAGAAAAAAAAAGATGTATTTTAAAACCAGTGTTTGATTGTGTAAATAAACAAGCTAAATATATTTTGGATAGATTTGGTTGTTGTTTTTAGATCACATTTGATGACTTACTGCCGTTGAGAGAGAAGAAGGAAAAAGCTGATGACTCCAAACCTTTCCATGTTCTTTTTTTTTTTTGTCATGATGGTGACAAGGCTCTCTCTCTCTCTCTCTCCCTCTCTCTCTCTCTCTCTCTCTCATCTCTCTCTCTCTCTCCATCTCTCTCTCTCTCTCCATCTCTCTCTCTCTCTCTCTCTCTCTCTCTCTCTCTCTCTCTCTCTCTCTCTCTCTCTCTCTCTCTCTCTCTCTCTCTCTCTCCATCTCCCCATCTTCTTCTGTTCTGTTTCTTCATGTGAGGCTGTACATTCTGAATGTCCAGATAGACTGTAGCCTGTACTGTTTTATGCTGACAGTACACACTGTATACTGATGATGTCATGAGCGTGCTTGCTGCCTTAAAATGGGAGATGATAGTGGTATGATTTAGAAAACGAGATGCCGTATCAGCTAGCAATGAGTTTGTTTCAGTTATTGCTTTACTCTTTTCTGCCCCCCCCCCCCCCCAAAAAAAAAAAACCTCAACTTTTTTCCTCCCCATTTCTGAGTGCCTTTGCTGTTTTAGAGATGTGTGGTATTTTGATTCACACACCCAGCACATAAAATGAATAATAGGCGAAAGTTAGTGTTGGTCAACTTCTTTTTTTTTTTGTAATCACCAAACAGGGACAGAAAGTCCAGTGAACCCCCCCCCCCCCCCCCCCCCCACCCCAACATGTCAAAACGAATTCCTCATTGTGAACAGAAGAGACCAAACATTAAAGATGTTGTTTTTTTTTTACAGCAGTAAAAGAATAGAAAAAAAACCCAGTGTAGCAACGAATAGGGCCATACTAAAACACCAGAAATCTGGAAGATATGCAAGTTAAAAAACATTCCTAAAGGGCCTGGAAAGGCAGGAAAGAAGCGGGCTGATGAGTTTATTTATTTAATTTATTTTTTTAATTTATTCTTTTATATCGAGGATAATGGGATAAGCACTCGTGCTTTTTTTTACATCCAGTCCCCGTGTGTATGCTGTTCTGTAAATGTCATCTGTTCCCACCGGCACACGATGGCCTACTCTTTCAAAAAGTGGAACAGGATTTAACATGTGCGCAAGATGTTCTGAAGCTGATGGTTTGCCTGAAATGAAATGAATGTGTCCATGACTGTAGACAGTGGACCTGACTGACCTAGGTCACTCAGCCAGCTGCTGACCTAATTAGTGACACTGATGAGGTGGTGATGGACGCCATTATTGATGCTGTGTATATATATATTTCAGTTTACATCATATCATATTGTCGTCTCCCCCCCAAAAAAAAAATTGTATTGGTCCAAAGTTCTGCTGTGGTCTCTGAAACTTTGACTTGTCCATCGTTGATTTTTTTTTTTTTTCCATTTCTCAGCTACAGCTCTGAGGTTCACCAGTGGTGAGATCTTGCATGTATGTATATATATATATATATATATATATATATATATATATTATATATATATATATATATATATATATATATATATTTATGCAACCATTTTTGCCTATCATTAAGGTAGGAAAAAAAGCAACAAAAATGAAACTCCTCTGACAGAAAGTTCTGAGTCGAAACTAGAGAGAGGAAGAAAGGGGGAGAGACCAGAATGATGGCATTTATATACCGCAGTGAGTGAAGGGGAAGATGAAAACTGCCCAACAGAAACATCTATATTCATCTTGTGTCCAAGTACTGTCTAACAGAAACATCCCTGTTCATCCTGTGTCCAAGTACTGTGTAACAGCAACATCTGTCCAACAGAAACATCCCTGTTCACCCTGTGTCCTGGTAGTCGGTTCATTCACTCAGTTGATCAAGCTTCTCCTCATTCTGTTTTCCATTCATTTCATTTGAGCAGAACACTGGATAGATTGTTGTGCCATTTTTTGTTCCAGTAGCGATGTGAATCGTTTGACCCAAACAACAATATTGTAATCAAAGCGCCATGGACTGGTGCATAAACTGTCTGTGTTTAATTCAGAGCTGATATGTATTGTGTTTGTGTCATCTTGTTTAACCATATTTAAGTCAGGGCAGATTTCTCTTTTTTTGTGGTAAATTCAAGCTGTTCTCTCTGGGGAGAGTCTGTTACCCTAAGAACAGCGATCACCCATTGTTTTTATTTGGGGGGGGGGGGGGGGTTGCCTGTATGTCTGTTTCTTTTCATGCTCTGTGGAGAAACAAGTGTGCCTGCTGGGAGGGAGAGTGTGTAGTTGAAATGCGGAAGTATTAGATGAAAAACTGTGTCAGTCAGTGTATTGTGAAATTGTTGAAAGCGGATGACTGAAGGAAGCACTGCTACTGTTTTGAAGTTTCCCTTTGCAAGTAGAAGTGTTTTGAATCAAAACAGAGCATTTGGGCATGTTTCTGACCATGTATATGAATAAAGGAATTTTAATAAAAAACAAAAAAAACGTGGTGTACTTTCCTCTTTTTTTGTAGTGTGGTTCAGTGATGAACAGTTTTTTGTTTTTTTTAATTTTCTGGTTTTCAGGGAGATCTTCCTTTTTTTCCTTGTCTGTGTGTGTGTGTGTGTGTGTGTGTGTGTGTGCGCGCGCGCGCGTGTGTGCGCGCGCGGGTCCCCTCTCTGTCTCTGCCTGTTTCTCTGTCTTTCTCTTATCTGTGTCCTCTGTCTGTCTGTCTGTCTGTGTCTCTTTCTTTGTCTCGATCTCTCTGGGTCTGTCTGTCTGTCTGTCTGTCTGTCTATCTGTCTCTCTCTCTCTCTCTCTCTCTCTCTTCCTCTCTCTCTCTCTCTCTCTCTCTCTCTCTCTCTCTCCCTCCTCTCTCTCTTGAAAGGAGTTTTGTAAGGAGGAAATTTCAACAATTTCCTCAGTTTTTGTCAGAATTCTTTTACTTCAATTAAAAAAAATAAATCGC
The DNA here is from genome assembly GCA_030674155.1 of Stramonita haemastoma. Lineage (NCBI taxonomy): Eukaryota > Metazoa > Mollusca > Gastropoda > Neogastropoda > Muricidae > Stramonita > Stramonita haemastoma. Next base: position 6,307,758 of record CM060335.1, read on the forward strand.
CTGTGTAATGTTCTGTGATCATATAACACACGCACAGAGGATGGTCGCAGATTCAGAAGAAATCGCAAACGAAAATGATCAAGCAAGGCCTAAACCACAGGAGTATAAAAACACTGTTGTTTTCTGCCCCACTTTTTAAAAAAACAGGCCCTTTTAAGCAAGGAGAACATAATGGATCAGATGTTAAAAATACCCAAGCTTTGAGTTTGAGGAAAGCGGTATTGCTAGGTGAAGAACCCATGGTCAACAGAAAGCACACCAGTGGCAGGACAACTGTTTCTGAACCATGTGAACACAATGACGTTGACAATGAGCGAGAACCTGAACCTGATATGACCGCTCAAAGAAATCCAGAAAAGGTCACACAAAAATCTCCTGTAGGGTTTGAGACGAGATGTACCCGATTTGGACGCAGTGTGAAGCCACCTGCTTATCTAAAAGACTATGTATAGACCTATTGGAAATATCAACAGAGCAACAAATGTTTGCTGTGTATTGAATGTTGAGTTGCAAACATTTAGACTGTTCTGACTTCAAGGAAAGGCTCCAGTTATGTTTGAAGTTGAACTGTTTTATTCCAAAGAAGTGTTTCGTTGTGTTTCAAAGTTATGAACTTCTTCAAAGGTTGTGAAGACTTTTTTGTTTGTTTGTTTTTTGTTTAAGTTAAGTGAAAGGGTGATGTAACGTAATTAGGTCACCTGCTTGAGCAGCCTCGCTTGGGATCGCAAGGTCAAGGACGTATCCAGGGGCTTCCATGATGGACTGCTGGTAAAGGACACATTCTCAATCATTTTGAAAATGACTAATCTCTCTCTCTCTCTCTCTCTCTCTCTCTCTCTCTCTCTCTCTCTCTCTCTCTCTCTCTCTCTCTCTCTCTCTCTGTGGGTGGGTGGGTGGCACTGCTTTTGTGGCGACATGGCCTTCCAGGGGAGAGAGCAGCCCGAGTTCCACACAGAGAAATCTGCCGTGACTAAAAGTAGGCCTACTATACAATACGATACAAAACAAAACAATACAATACGATACAAAACAATACAATACGATACAATACAATACAATGCGATAGAATACTATACGATATAATAGAATACAATACGATATAAAACAATACAATTCAATGCTATACGATACACTCAATACAATACAATACAATACAATACAATACAATACAATACAATACAATACAATACAGCCCATATTCAAACAGATGGCCAACACGGCAATGGCAATATAATTATCCAGGTGTTTGACTAGAGAGTTCAGAGGCAAGTCAAGTTGACCAAGCCATTTCCCAGTACTGGTGTTTGTGTGCATTAGCAGGGAACAGTTATTGTAATGATAGGCTGTAACGGAAATGATTGTCCGTTAACACTGTACACACACAGTTATTGTAATGATAGGCTGTAACGGAAAGGATTGTCCGTTAACACTGTACATGAGGAGGGAACACAGTCATTGTAATGATAGGCTGTAACGGAAAGGATTGTCCCTTTACATTGTGCATAACCAGGGAACACACAGTCATTATACAATAGGGTGTAACGGAGGGGATTGTCCGTTAACAGTGTGCACAGTCATTGCAATGATAGGGTGTTAACGGAATAGAAAGGATTGTCCCTTAACACTGTGCATAACCAGGGAACACACAGTCATTGTAATGATAGGCTGTGATGGAATGGATTGTCCATTAACACTTGCCTGCATCCAAGCTGACACCTTTGGACAGGAAGGGGGAGCTATAATGAATGTAACAATACCCCCCCCCCCCTTCCTCCCTCCTTCACTTTAAAAAACATTGAAAAAGACAACTGCCCCACCCAAAATAAAACCACAGCAATTACCCCCCCCCCCCCACCCCCCTTCCATAAAAACCACCTCTCAAAACAACAACAACAACAACAACAAACGCAACAACAACAACAACCAAAAACAAAACAAAAAGGAAATGACCAAAACCACTCAAAAGGTAA
>CM060335.1:6312227-6314727 GCA_030674155.1 Stramonita haemastoma
ACTCTCACAACCAGGAGGAGTTACAGGCTTCACTTTTCTTCCGTGAACTGACTAGATCTGAGAACCACTGAGGAGATAGATGCCTCACTTCAACTGACTAGATCTGAGAAGCATCCAGGAGATAGATGCCTCACTTCAACTGACTAGATCTGAGAAGCATCCAGGAGATAGAGACCTTATTTTTCACCCTTGAACTGAATAGGCCAACGTCTTTTGTCATCCATTTTGTTTTGGGGGGTTGGTTTGGAGGTTTGTTTTTTCTCTTGTGGACTTTTGCGAAATACAGATTTCCTTTTTTTTTTCCGTTGATGCTGTGAGGATTTTGTAATAGAGTTAAAACTGTTTCATTATTTAGTTATTCAGTTTTTTTGACACAACAGAAATTACAATCTTGAATACTTTTTTCTTTATCTAATGTGTGACAAAGGAGAGAGAGCAGCTTTTTGTTTTTAAATGTAAGAAGTGTTTTGTTTGTAGGGCTGACAAGTTAAAGTTAAAGTTAAAGTCTGTCCCGAGCCTAAGGCTCATCAGGCCGGTGCTTATCCCGGTTTCTGTGGCGTTAAGCGACTGAGAGTCATAGACTACCCCTGGATAGGACGCCAGTCTATCGCAGGGTTAACCCCCAACACAAGGTTGGTACCCCTTTTACACCTGGGTGGGGTGAGAAAATAGCCGTAAAGTGCCTTTTCCAAGGGCACATCGCCATAGCCGAAAGCTGGATTCGAACCCGCAACCTTTAGATTACGAGTCTAACGCCCTAACCACTAGACTACAGCGGCGGCTAGGGCTGACAAGACTAGACTCCATTTCAGACCAACAAACAAGTGTTGAAATTAAAGTATTTCTCTAAAGTCCCAGCGTGGCTGCCTTAACGGTGGGGAAACAGTCGCGTACGCAAAATCTGACCGTTGGTGAAGCTGGACGTCAGCCGAGGAACGACGTAAGAACTGAAAGTGTGAAGTTTTAATTTGTGGATAATTACGACAGCGAAATTGTTGTCAGCAATATCTCTGACTGAGAAACAACTTGTCAGTTAAAGAAATGTAAGTAAACCAGTCAAAATATTTACCTTTTTTTTTTTAATCGGCATGTCTAAACTACCACTCCCAGATAAAGAAAAGTGTTATGATTTTCATGTAAAGATAAAGAAAAGGTGCTGAGGGGTTTCCATGTAATCAAGAAGAGACATATTTCAGCGTTTTCTGTATAATACAAAATATTTCATTGTTTCTTTGCTCTTATTCCCCTTCTGCCAGCCAATGTAATCAAAAAAGAGATATATTTCAACATTTTCTGTAAAATACAAACATGTTTTTCTTTATTTGCTCTTTTTTCTTTTTCTCTGCCCAACACTTAACGATATTTTTTCCCACAAGGCAATACTAAAACCTCAGACATTGGGGAAAAAAACACAACACCACAACAGCCAGACCCCAAACCTCCTGCTTTAACGGCAAGGTGGGCTGGACATTCACCTGACCATCTTCCAGCTAAGATAAAGGGAGACAAAGCATCGTGCAAGATTGACCCAAAGGGTCCCCCTTTTTGTCGCTTACGTAGACTAAAAAGGAATCTTGTTGAAAAGAAAATTAAGAGAATAAACAGAGAATAGAAGAGACCCTTTATGGAGGGGGGGGGGGGGGGACCTCTGAAGTAGAAAAACCAGAATTCTGTCAAAAGAAATTAAAAACCCTCCCCAAAACAAACAAACAAACAAATACCCCTACCCCCTCCTACCAGAATTCTGTCAAAAGAAATTAAAAACCCTCCCCAAAACAAACAAACAAACAAATACCCCCTACCCCCTCCTTCCCCCCTAAAAAGAAATGATAAAACAGCCACAACAAAACACATATCAACCTCATCAATCCAAACCCTATGAATGGAATAGTGTTCTGAGGACTGCAGGACATGTTTTGGGTAAGCTCGGCACACGCCGTTCTGCTATTCACTTGTCCTCACTTCTTCTCTTTTCCCTTCCCCTCCCCGTTTCCTCAGGGAGTGAATGGGGCACGTGATCACCTGGTCTTCTCCTGTGCTTGTCACTCTGCAAGAGGTCTTCCCACAAGCCTCAGCCTACACTTTAAAAAAACCCAAACATTTTACACTATTTAAAGTCACATCAGATTTATCTGTGTGAAATTTGTTGCTGCTCTCCCCGGGGAGAGTGCGTCGCCACAAGAGCAGCACCACCCATTATTTTTTTTTTCTTTTCCTGTCTGCAACTGGTTATGTTTCCCTTTCAGAGTCGCTTTTTTTCTACATAACTTTGCCAGGGACAACTCCCTTGTTGCCGTGGGTTTTTTTTACATGCGCTAAACAATAATGTGTAAGACGAGACCTCGGTTTATCGTCTCATCTGAAAGACTAGCACCTAGACCACCACTCATGGTCTAATGGATGGGGGTAAAAGTTTTTGGTCCAAACGGGGTTGGAACCACCACACACTACCTACCCGGATTTTTCACTTTCTAGGCAGGCGCGCTACCTCTGTCTTTGA
>CM060335.1:6319727-6322227 GCA_030674155.1 Stramonita haemastoma
ATTCTGATTCTGATTCCTCATCTGCGGCAAATAATTGTGCCTCATTTTACCGACTAATGGTGTTGACCTGAGGCCGAGTTTCGCCGATGGACTGGTGGGGTAGGTGCTATTGTACCCTGGTCCTTTCTGTTGATACGGTGCTATTGTACCCTGATCCTTCCTGTTAATACGGTGCTATTGTACCCTGATCATGTTAATACGGTGCTATTGTACCCAGATCCTTCCTGTTAATACGGTGCTATTGTACCCTGATCATGTTAATACGGTGCTATTGTACCCAGATCCTTCCTGTTAATACGGTGCTATTGCACCCTGATCATGTTAATATGGTGCTATTGTACCCTGATCCTTCCTGTTGACTGGCAGCAGAATGTCGTGGAAAGCCATTTGCTATCCCTTAAAACCCAGATTAAGCACGATCAATCGTGAATGTTGCCTGAGTTTTTGATATGGAAGCACGATTGGGTGCTGGTGTTAAGAGAGTGAGCAGCAAGGCTGAGGAAGTTAGGTAGTCAGTCAGTCAGTCAGTCAGTCAATCAATCAATCAATCAATCAATCAATCAATCAATAAAAAATCGCTGAAGCATGAAAAAAGGTTTTAAAAAAAAGTTTTTAAAACCCCCACACAAACCATAACTATAAAAGTGCAAGTAAAAGAAAGGGGAAAAGGCAAATCCCGATTTTGTTTGTGCTTTCTTTTTACAATTTTAGAGGAAGAATCCTTAGATTCAGTGATATAATCATGGTTACATAATTCCCCTACATAGTTTGGTGAAGATGAGCTATAATTCCGAAATACTGCAGTTTTAAAATTGTCCTCTAAACATATTTTTTTGCATTTTGATTACTTCAAAAAGAAAAAAAAAGAAAACTGAAAAATCTACCCCAAGCTTCATATTACTATCAATAACTTCTCAATAATTTGTGGGACAAAACACGAAGTAATTGGGAACATGTGCACTATATAAGTTTAATCCTACAATTGCAATTAGCTAAGCAGCGTTAGCCTAAGCTGTTTGCCTCTCAGATGGGTGACTGTTTGTGAACCTTGGCTTCAGTACAGTCCCCCAGTTCCTTCCTCCCTTCACCTGTCCCGTAGTCCCACCATGGGGGCATCAATAAAGATTTTGCAGCAAGTCTCCTCCACTCCCTATGGTCCTCCCCCCCTCCGTAGTAGATCGCTCCACCCAAGGCCTGTCCACTCTCTGATGTCTTCCCATCGTTTCCTCTGTCTGCCTCTTCGTCTCCCTCCTTGTTCTCTTCCCTGTAGGACAGTCTTGGCCAGTCCAGATGATTGTGTGACGTGCCAGTACCACTCCAGTTTGCATTTTTTTCCACTGAATATGAAGTCAGTTCTTCAAATGGTCTAATGGCCTTTAGATTCTGATTTTCACTTCCTCATTAGTGATGTGATCCCTGTATGAGATACCAATCCACCCAGCCGTAAATGGGTACCTGCTCTCTTCAGGGAGAGGGAAGGTAAAGCAGTAAAGGAGAGGAGATGGGCGCCGCCCTCAACATGCTGGCCCCTAGAGAAGCTGAGGTTTCTGACTCCTCACTCCCAAACGACTTCACAGGTTATGGAACACCTTTACCTTCTGGACGCGCCTGTCTAGAAAACGAAATGTCTGGGTCGAAGTGTGCGGTGGTTCAAATTCCGTTTGGGCCCAAAACTTTTCCCCCATCCATTAGACCATGGCGGTGGTCTGGGTGCTAGTCTTTCGGATAAGACGATAAACCGAGGTCCGTGTGTTACACATAACTATTTATCGCACGTAAAAGAACCCACGGCAACAAAAGAGTTATCACTGGCAAAATTCTGTAGAAAAAAGCCACTCAGATAGGGAAACAAATACAACTGCAGACAGGACAGGAAAAAATAATGAGTGGGGCTGCTCTTGTGGCAACGCGCTCTCCCCGTGGAGAGAGCAGCCCCAATTTCATACAGAGAAATCTGCCGTGACTTAAAATGGTGTAAAATGTATTAAAAAAAAAAAAAAAAAAAAAAAAAAAAAGTAAAATGTGTTCTGTGTGGAACAGAGCTGGCCCTGGAGATGGCGGTCTCTCAGCTGGACGGCCTGACCCTACAGCAGCACGTGCTGTCCTGCAGCAGCAACAGCAGCGGCAGTCCTCAGGGTGAGGGGTCAGCAGCGGGGTCACTGGGGTCATTGGGGTCAGGCGTGGAGGGGGATGCCCCCCTCCTGCCCAGGCTCCTTCAGCTGAGGGACCCCAACATCGTCCTCTTCGGCACCCCCTGTCTGCAGAGGCAGGCTGTGGCCTGGGTAGGTAGCTGTGTATGTGTGTGTGTCGGGGGGGGGGGGGGGGGGTGCGTGTGTTTGTGTGGGGGGTGGGTGGGGGTGGGGTGGGGATGTATGTGTGTGTGTGTGGGGGGGGGGAGAGTTTGAGTGTGTGTGTTTATGTGGGTGGGTGGGTGGGTGGGGTGGTTGAGTGTGTGTTTGCGCATGTGTGTGAGTGGGTGGTGTGTGTGTGTATGTGTGTG
>CM060335.1:6332227-6362227 GCA_030674155.1 Stramonita haemastoma
GCGTTATGCAATTCATTCAAAAATCAGCAACATTATGTTTGGTAGAAAATAAAGCTTTGGGTCACACTTGGCAATATCTTTATGCTTACCATTTAAACAGAGAAATAAAGAATATCAAGTCAAGCAACCGAACGGTTGAGGAGAACTACACAACACACTGGTGTCCCTTATAGCTGGATATAAAAGAATAAATAAATAAATAAATGAATAAATATAGGTAGGGAATAGCTCGCCCTATATAGAACCATACAGTCACTACAAACGTGAACACTTTTCTCAGGCCATGCTTGAATAAAGGTCTCTGTGTACAGTGGCTAACACAGCAGTTGACAAATCCAATTTTGGAAAAAGGATTTATAAGTAGCGTGCATAACAGCAGTCACACATTTTACCACGTATCATTACAAGGGGAAAACTGCTTTCCTTTGCCGTCAGTGTCTCAAAGGAAGTCTATTATAAAAAAAAAAAACCCAGAAAAAAACAAACAAGATAAACCTTTCAGTAACCAGGTCCCAGAAAAACTTGACTGTTTCAAAACAAAATGTCAAGCTTTATAAATGTGAGAGTAGCTGTCCAGGAGCATTATTTTGTTGCTAAAATAAACATTTTTCTGCTACTTGATCGAAGGGATTGAAAAAAAATCAAAAACAAAAAAGTAGCAAAAAGCCCACAGAAACGTTTAGTAAACAGTTTACAATCAACTGCTAAAAAAATATCCACGTGTTTCATCATCTCTTTCTTTACACAGCCCAGGTTTTATCAGAACAGAGCAATGAACTTATAAAAGGGTTAACAAAAAAACACAACATGTACAACATTAATATTGTGATCTGCTACAATACAGTCTTTTCCTTTTAATACATTGGAATTGTAGTCTATATTATTTACTACTACTACTACTACTACTACTACCACCACCACCACCACCACCACCACCACCACCAATTTATTTGGAGCAAAGTTGCATCTATCTATCTATCCCTTAGTCTGGCGACCGTGGAGGCACCCCTGAAGACCTGACAACCAGCTCCTTCCATTCCTCTCTCTGTTCTGCCTTTCTCAAAGTTTGGTAGAGTTCTAGGCCTGTCCCTTCGCTGATGTTGTCCTCCCATCTCTTCCTTGGTCTGCCTCTTTTTTCTTCCTCCTTGGACAGTTCATACTCGGGTTAAAAAATCTTCGGAATTTATTTCTACATTGTGGGGCTTAATCTGTTTCTCCAGTTTTCTTTACATTTGAACTACAGAGGCTGTGATAAAGTACATTCAGGCTGTTAAAAACGAAGACTGCTTGGAGACATGGGTATGTAGCGGTCTATTACTAGGCCTAGGAGAGCTATGACCTGGGTAATGGGCATGTCCCCGACTTATGGCAAAGAAAACGTAAGGACGAATAAGTTCAAGAGGACACACACACACACACACACACGCACTCGCACGCACACACACACACACGCACGCACACGCACACACACACACACACACACACACCCTACCGACCTGACCATACTCTCTACCCCTCTTCTTTAACAACATCTATTTTTCTGCACTACAGCCTCCTCGTCTTCCCACTTACCTTACCCCCCTCCCCCCTCTTTCACTACTGCATTAGGAAACCAATCCCCCCTTATTTCTACACACACATTTTTAATGTATCCATCTCCAGGATTACTCAGTCTTGCATTCTAAAACAAGCATATCTATCTCTGCTTTAAAAAAAAAATTCAAATGCTACCCACCCCCAGCCTCCCCTGAACCTTACCAGAGCTGAGTTTTCCCTGTTCCTACAAAAGGTAAAAAGGTAAAGGTGTCCCATAACTTCAGCGGTCGTAAGGGAGTGAGGTATCACAGACCTCAGCTTCTCTAGGGGCCAGCATGTTGAGGGCGGCGCCCATCTCCTCTCTCTCGCTACTTTACATTCCTCGGCCCTAAAAAGGGCAGGTACCTATTGACAGCTGGGTGAACTGGGGGAACTGTGCTGAAGCCAAGGCGCGCAAACGGTCACCCATCCAACTGGTAACCACGCTCGACACAATCCCCCCCCCCCCCCCCCCTTCCTTCATAACATCGCTTTCCCTAAAATTCTAGCATCCCTCCCTCTATGAACCCTAGCAGTGGTATTTGATCATAATATTACTTTGTATTGTGATTTTGTTGTTTTTTGTTTAAAAAATATTTATCGTATGTTTAGCAGTATTTATTACTGTTCGCGGACGGTTTTGTTGTTGTTTTTTAGAGCATGGCATAACGAATCCCTGTGTTTATCCATTTACTCCAAATCATGCTCAACGATTGAATTTTTCAAATGAATTCAAACCCAACATGAACAATCTTTAGCCATTACACCGTGTTGTCAACATGCCTGTTGTGTCCACATGTGGGGCCAGGGTTAGAGTTAGGGTTAGGGTTAGAGTTAGTGTTAAAGAGTTAGTAGTGGGTAAGGGTTGTCCGTCAGCTGGTCGGTCTGAATGTTAGAATGCATGTGGACACAATAGGCCATTGACAAATGGTGTTTAGCTATAGACAATAGAATTTAGCTTGCAATAATAGTTCGGATCTTGAAATCAGAATCACCAGTTTTATAAACAGACCAGGCTGAGCACTGCACTTCAGTGTCCGTCAGTTTTCATCTTTGCTTTTATAGCGATTTTGTGTCCAGTACAATCACAACAGCCAAAAGGCCAAAAATAAACTATGCAAGTTTGAGTTGGATAGGTGACCATTTGCGCGTCTTGGCTTTAGTACAGTCCCCCCAGTTGACCCAGCTGTAAATGGGTACCTGCCCTCTTGAGGGTCAGGGAAGGTAAAGCAGCGAGGGAGAGGAGATGGGCGCCGCCCTCAATATGCTGGACCCTAGAGAAGCTGAGGTCTCTGATGCCTCGTTCCCCTACGATCACCTAGTCTATGGGACACCTTTACCTTTTTACATATCAAGGAAAGTAATCTATCCACCAGCCCTCCTTTTCCTGTCCCCACAGCTCTAAATATGCATCCATACCATCGGCCTCCTAAACACCCTTTCCCTCCATTCCTAGATGAGGTCTTCTCCCCACAACTACCTCCTCCACACACACACACCAGGACGAGATTATCCTCTATCTATCCATCTTATCTATCCATCCTATCCCTCCCTCCCTCCCTCTCTCTTTCTCTCTCTCTCTATCCTGTCCTGTTTTGGTAGGGTCTTTTTCTTTTCTTTTTGTAAAAAATATATTCCCTAATCAGGGCAAGGGCCGGATGGAAAAAAGTATGTAAATGCTTACTCTGTTACCCTTGAAAAATGATTATTCAATTCAATTTTATCTATCTATCCCTTAGTCTGGCGACCGTGGGGGCACCCCTGAAGACTTGACAACCAGTTCCCTCCATTCCTCTCTCTGTTCTGTCTTTCTCAAAGTTTGAGTTCTAGGCTTGTCCCTTCGCTGATGTCCTCCCATCTCTTCCTTGGTCTGCCTCTTTTTCTTCTTCCGTGCAGTATTGTTTTACAAGTCCTTTTGATCTTGTTACATGCCCATACCATTTAAGTTTACGCTTCTTTACGATTGATAGGTTTTCATAGGGACGAATGATTTGCTGGATTCTGTTCTGCACTTCGTTGCTTATATGGTCTCTGTAGGAGATGCCAAGATATGCCTCCATATAAAATAAATAAATAAATAAATAAATAAATAAACACACACACACCTGGAGACGGGATCGTCTAGTGGTTAAATCATTGCTCTCGCAATCTGACGACCAGGGATCGAATCCCGTCCAAGGGGATCTTCCCGTGGAGTTAACATCAGTGCTGACTCCACTCTCCCCCAAAATCCTTCAGAAGACACTATAAACCGAGGCCCCATGTGCAAACGCACACAGAACACATTGCGCACACGTTAAGACCTGTTCCGCTTTTGAAGGGTGTGGGCCATTGTGTGCCGGTTGAAACGAATGACAATATTTATAAAACCGCATATGCACGGGGACTGGATGTATAAAGCACATAAGTTATTCCAGTATCGTCTAAATAAAAGACTAAATAAATCAAATGAAATATATAAAATAACCATCTCAGGAAAAAAAATACAAATATAAACCATTATTTATCTTTTAAAGAAAGAAAAACGTACTACCACTAAATATAATAGATGTACTTTATAATTTCATTTTTTTAAACCACATATTTCTGCTCCAGCCAAAATCTCTGGATCATTATTGCCGATTTTCCATTTTCTATTTCTAAGGTCTCTGACTGCTATGTTACGACTACATTGGTTATCAAATACCCGTACTTGGTTTCCAATTACTGTGACTTTTTTCTTATCAAAAGCTCGTAATGCAAAGAATTGCCAGTTATATATCATTAAGGGGTAGATTATCGTAAAAAAAATATTTGATCCGATTTACTGGAAAACTAAAGACGTCTTTGGACTTGTCTCAAAAAGAGAAAAAAAAAACCCTTTATGTTAACAACGCACAATTTCTTTCCAATCTTAACTTAAAACTTATGGTCAAGACCAGCTTGTTTTATCAAGTAACCATCAGATTACAATAAAACTTTAAAAAAAAAAATTTAAATTTTGGAAACCCTTTACGTAAGCTGTATATGGAACTAAGTATTTTCAAACACTCAGATGACCCCCAAAGTCGGAATGCAACTATGGTCATGTTGCGCTAAAATCGGTCGCATACAAAAAACTCAGCAATGGTGACCTTGGAGCTCTATCCGAGGAACAAAAAAAAAAATCACATTCAATAAAAAAAAAAAAAAAAAAAAACCCACCCCAAACAAGTCTGCTGGAAGCCCTGCCCCCAGTGTGTGTTGAAGTTGCTGCAGACAGCAGAGGAGGCGGGCTGATGGCTGGTTCTGCACAGTTCCTGGGGACCTCAGGCTTCGCCTGCAGGAAGACATCAACATCACACACTTTAATGTAGGAAAGAAATATGATGTTAGCGGTTCTTTATGTATTTACCAAAATTATTGATAAAGAATACAACCTGACCACGGTTTAGTTGCTAAAAACAAAATCCTAGTTGGCAGTTTAGGAGTTCGAATCCCATCCAAACCATTGAGGTTTTTTGACCGTTTCGTGGCCTTTGTTTTACTCCAGCCTGTTTCGACCCAACATGATACCTACAGGCCTAAGGAAAGGACCGGAACCACCATCCCCAAACCAATACAAACAACCTCCCCCCAAAAAACAACAACAACAACAACACCCAAAACATTTAAACAAAAAACAATCTTAAGAGAGAGAGAGAGAGAGAGAGAGAGAGACAGACAGACAGACAGACAGACAGACAGACAGACAGACAGACAGACAGACAGACAGCGAGACAGAGACAGACAGAGAGGGGGGGGGGGGGGCGCAGACAATCCAAAGAGAACAAGACAGACACAGCTGAGGACAGACATGACAATCACACAAAGACAAAGACACATATTGCAAGGTCAGACAGAATATGAAAAAAAAGAAAAAGAATTAGATATACCTGATAATGTCATTCTGCTGCCGTCATGAAAACTGTCTGGTGGTGTTGGATTGTAGTCACACTCTGGTGTCTGGTGGTGTTGGATTGTAGTGACATCTGGTGTCTGGTGGTGTTGGATTGTAGTGACATCTGGTGTCTGGTGGTGTTGGATTGTAGTGACATCTGGTGTCTGGTGGTGTTGGATTGTAGTCACACTCTGGTGTCTGGTGGTGTTGGATTGTAGTGACATCTGGTGTCTGGTGGTGTTGGATTGTAGTCACACTCTGGTGCCTGGTGGTGTTGGATTGTAGTCACACTTTGGTGTCTGGTGGTGTTGAGTTGTAGTGACACTGGTGTCTGGTGGTGTTGGATTGTAGTGACACTGGTGTCTGGTGGTGTTGGATTGTAGTGACACTGGTGTCTGGTGGTGTTGAGTTGTAGTGACACTGGTGTCTGGTGGTGTTGGATTGTAGTCACACTCTGGTGTCTGGTGGTGTTGGATTGTAGTCACACTTTGGTGTCTGGTGGTGTTGAGTTGTCGTAGCCGTGTACTCAACAGTAGTTGAACACTCTACCTGCCCTTTCTGTTCCATGGGACCCAGCTACTCTACCAAGAAGACCATGGGAAGCCGACCACAGGGAGCCTGAGAGCTACACCACTGTCCAGTTTGTGGCTCCAAAAGGAAGTGTGGACACCTGTTAGAAGACCCTCACCCTAGATAACAAGAGTAGCTGGAAAGGTCAAGCCTTTTTTTCTCCGACATCTGACTTTGTAAAGCAAATATGAGAAAAAGGAGGGAGAAAAGGAGGAGGAGGAGGAGGAGGAGAAGGAGGAGAAGAAGAACAACAACAACAACAAGAGGAGGAGGAGGAGGAAGAAGGACAACAACAACGACAACAAGATGACGAAGAAGATGATGATGATGATGATGATGATGATGATGATGATGATGATGAAGACGACGACGACGAAGAAGTTGAATGTGAAGATAATGATGAAGATGATGATGATGATGATGATAAAAATGGTGATGAAGATTATGGAGATGATGAAAATGAAGATGATGGAAATGAAGATGAAGATGATGAAGATGAGTGATGAAGATGAAGAAGATGATTGATGATGGTGATGATGAATGATGAAGATGATCGATGATGGTGGTGATAATAAATGATGATGAAGATGATGGTGGTGGTGGTGTGTGTGTGTGTGGGGGGGGTATTTTCAGACATAAATAAACGCATCAGAACTGTAAGGGATGACCAAGTCAGATCCCTCCTGACCACTGTCTCAGTCTGGTGTAGGTGCTGGTGCTTTCGGACCAGATCACTGTCACCCACATTGCTCTCACATTTCTTGCAGTTTGTCCCTACTTTTTCTGTTTTTTTTTTACATTTATTTTATTTTGACTGAAATCTAAGTTTATTTTATTTTATTTTGTTTTAATTTGTTTTATGTTATCGTTTTTTGTTTTAATTTATCCTATCAGATTTTAGTTCGTCTAGTATTGTATCTTGGTTTTTTGTTTTATTCCTAAGTTTTTCTCTCAGTTTAGTTTTTTGCATTTTATTTTATTTTATTATTGTCAGCTATTTTATTTTACTCGGTTTAGATTTATTTTATTTACTCGATTTAGATTTATTTCAGTTCACTATATTCAGGTTTATGTTGTTCCACTCTAGTTTTTAGCAGCAAGAAATATAAATGCAATCAGTGGTGCCCAGTGATCAGGTTATGGCACGTCGCACGAACGTTAAAACCCGTCCCGCTTTTCGGAAGAGTGGGCCATTGTGTGCCGGTGGTAGCGTATGACAAATTAAAACTGCATACACACGGGGGCTGGATGTTTAAAAAAAAGTGCTTTTTCCTTTATCATCGAAATAAAAATGAAATGAAATAGAACGAAATGAAATGAAATAGAACGAAATGAAATGAAATAGAATGAAATGAAATGGAATAGAAAGAAATGAAATGGAATGAAATGAAATAGAATGAAATGAAATGAAATAGAATGAAATGAAATGAAATAGAAAGAAATGAAATGGAATAGAATGAAATGAAATAGAATGGAATGAAATGGAATAGAATGAAATGAAATGGAATAGAATGAAATGAAATAGAAAGAAATGAAATGGAATAGAAAGAAATGAAATGAAATGGAATGAAATGAAATGGAATAGAATGAAATGAAATAGAATGAAATGACATGAAACATCAGGACTGGCCAAGACTGTCCTACAGGGAACAGCACAAATAGAGAAAGGAAGAGGCAGACAGAGAAAAGGACAGGAAGACAGAATGGACTGGAATTAGGAGGAACGATTTACTACAGAAAGCTGAGAATCGCCAGGAGAGGACGCTGGCTGCAAAATCTTCAGTGGTACCCCGAAGGTCTACAAAACTACAGGATAGATGAAGATGGAGATGAATGTTCTCATGCTAAACCAAGACTGAATGTTCTGCAGGTCCCACATCCAAGAAAACGAAACCCTGACAGGTTTTGCTGAAGACAGTATTTCCTCTCCTCCCTCCCTCCCTGCCCTTTACCACCACAGACCTAACACACAGTCCTGCTGCAGGGCACAGTGAACAGTGAACAGCAGAGCACAGTGAACAGCAGGGCACAGTGAACAGCAGGGCACAGTGAACAGCAGGGCAGTGAACAGTGAACAGCAGGGCACAGTGAACAGCAGGGTACAGTGAACAGTGAACAGCAGGGCACAGTGAACAGCAGGGCACAGTGAACAGCAGGGCACAGTGAACAGTGAACAGCAGGGCACAGTGAACAGCAGGGCACAGTGAACAGCAGGGCACAGTGAACAGTGAACAGCAGGGCACAGTGAACAGCAGGGCACAGTGAACAGCAGGGTACAGTGAACAGTGAACAGCAGGGCACAGTGAACAGCAGGGCACAGTGAACAGCAGGGCACAGTGAACAGTGAACAGCAGGGCACAGTGAACAGCAGGGCACAGTGAACAGCAGGGCACAGCGAACACCATGGCACAGTGAACAGCAGGGCACAGTGAACAGCAGGGCACAGTGAACAGCAGGGCACAGTGAACAGCAGGGCACAGTGAACAGCAGGGCACAGTGAACAGCAGGGCACAGTGAACAGCAGGGCTGTAGTGTAGGGCCAGCAGATCCATGACTGCTGCAATGTATCTGGAAATAAAGAACAAAGCATGTGATGGGTATATAGTATATAATTGAAGGAGAGAGAGAGAGAGAGAGAGAGAGAGAGAGAGAGAGAGAGAGAGAGAGAGAGAGAGAGAGAGAGAGAGAGAGAGAGAGAGAGAGAGAGAGAGAGAGAGAAAGAGAAACGAGCGCGCGCGCGTGTGTATGAATGTGTGTGTGTGTGTGTGTGTGTGTGTGTGTGTAAAACGGGTCAAAATCTATGCTTCCTTGAACTAGACATGTTTTGTTTTTTAACTAGACATAATTATCTAGACATGACTCCAACTATCTGAGCCAGCAATCCTGACATACCTTTCATATTCGTCATCAGATGATGTGTTGAAGTGTTATGTCATCGTGGTGGCAGTGACACTCACAGCTGCCAGAAGCTTGTAGCGCCGACATCTTCACTGGAGTGCTGTTCCCGTTTGTGTTAGCGTGGGTCAGGGAACAGCTCCGTCTCTACCATGAAGGCAGCGGTATTCTGCATGCGGGTTTTCCGAGTGGCTGTAGACCTTGACCTCTGGGGTGGGGTCAGGTCAGGTCCTCTTTCGGGTCTTGTGGCAGGGGGACTGCAGCATAACTATGTTGTGTGGTCTGGGTGCCAGTCCTGCAGGGCCAGTGTTGTGTGAGGTCTGTGGGGAGTGTGTGTACATGATGGGGCAGTTTGCATTGTTGCCTGAGCATTAGCATACACACCTGCTGTCGTCATGCCAGCTGATAAATGGAATCTGATTTGGTATTGGGGAGATGATACTATATCGGGTAGATGATACTGCATTGGGTAGATGCTGAAGGCAGTTCATACCACAACAGTGGAACCTCTCTCTGTGCGGACCTGAAAATAGATCACCGGTCACTGTATTCTCTAACAGAGAAGGTGTCGATCTGTGCAATGTTAGATGCAGTATATCAGTAAACACACACACATACACACAAACACACGCACACACACACACACACACGCACACACACACACGCACACACACACGCACACACACACGCACACACACACACAGTGCAGACTCTGCTCTCCCTAAAAGTCCATCAGATGAGACTATAAACCAAGGTTCTGTATGCGAACGCACGCAGCACATCTTGCGCACATGTTAAATCCTGTTCCGCTTTCCGAAAGAGTAAGTAATTGTGTGCCGGTGGCAACAGATGACAATTTACAAAACCGCATACACACAGGGACTGAATATAAAAAGCACACGAGAGCTATTCCACTATCCTCGATATAAAAGAATAAATAAATGAAAAATGAATATAGATAAATAATCACACACCCGCACATACACACAAACACGCACACACGCACACACACACACGCGCGCGCGCACACACACGCGCGCGCGCGCACGCACACACACACGCACACACACACACACACACACACACACACACACACACACACACACACACACCATATGGGTGTTCATGTGTTTCTTGCGAGTAAACCATTTCGTAGCGGTTGGAAGAATTCACCAAAAAAGAAAAAAAACAACTAACGCGTTCACGTTATTGTGTCTAAACACCATGCCCGAAGTTGGAACACAACCAGCCTAAAAACAGTCGCATAGGCAAAATCTCACTGTTGGTGAACCTCGACGCAAGCCAAGGAACAAAAACTAACTGTACATATAAATGAATATAAAACTGGATTTGTTTTACCTACAATAGGCTAGTGAATATAAGACAATGCCAGTGAATTTTTCACGCGTATCTTACCAAAATCCAAGATTTCAAGATTTTGTCACTCCCTCCCCCCCCCCCCCCCGCTCCCAAGGGGTCCATGCAATTTTACAAAACCAGAATTGTAGATGCAAAACCATGCTCATGTTCACAAAACTATTATAAAACTACACGTTTTTTTGTGATTATTAATGCACGGAAAACATCTTCCACACACGATTAAATCTGTTTCGTCTTTTAAACATATGGGCTGGGGAACTGAATGTAAGATATAAGGACACAAAAGATTATTCCCCTAGCCCCGAAACAAAAGACTAAATAAAAACATGGATGAATAGATAGGTGAGCATCACTTGGCTGACTGTTCAGATCGTTTGGCAGTAGAACATTTTGAAAATAACCCGAGTGCTACATTTGGTTCCAAGTCACTCCAGTTCATTTCAAACGCGTATCAAGTTTGAGAGTCTAATGACACAGCAGTTACCGATAATTCCTGAAGGGCTTAGAGCAAATCCAAGTACAGGATATCTTGCGCTATTATGATCACGATCTAAATATTTTTTTCTGCAACTTACGAATGCCTCATACTCCCGTTCCTTACTTTTTAAACTGGTTTGTACTCAAACTCTTTCATGAACGACAAACATAATGATACAACACAAAACGAACAACACTTACCTGTAGCCTTGGAGGGAAACTGCACTAAGTGGCGACGATGCAGGGTGTGGATTTTCTTCACGCGTAAACAAAACGATGTTGTCTCAGTGGTCACCAAATCAGAAATGGAGTCTGCCTGGTGAAACCGTTCTGAACCCTCTGTGGGTGAGCAGAGTTCATCCCCGCAGTGCATCATGGGGCTTCGGCAATGATGGATATTCTTTTTTTTTTCTTTTTTTTAGTTTTCTTTTTTTCTTTTCCTTATAACAGACTGGCTGTTGGCTGGCTAACTGGCGGCTGGCTTCTTTCTAATCGCTGTTGGCACAACTATCCTGATTTCTCTCTCTGCCAGCCTCTATGTGCACGTGCAGTAACTGGCTGGCTAAGGCTGGTTCTGTGTTACTGCACAGGGAAATAATACACTGTGAAAAAGACGATAACGGCACAAATATGAAATTAAAAACATAATAGAAAAAGACAGGGGAGCGAGAGGGAGGGTGAGAGAGAGAGAGACAGAGAGAGAGAGAGACAGACAGACAGACAGACAGAGAGAGACAGACAGACAGAGAGAGACAGACAGACAGACAGAGACAGAGAGACAGAGAGAGAGAACTACCAAACAAAAGAGAAAAAAAAACAAAAAAGAAAGAGAAAGAAAAGACTGAAAAATAGAAAAAAGAATAATTAAAAGTAAAAAAATAAACAAAGTAAAGGATGAAATGAAACAGATGACAAAAAACAACAGAGAGAACTAGAAAAAAAAGTTCGGCAGACGGAAACAAACAGAAAAAGAAAGTCTTGAAAAACAAAGAAAAGAAGAAATACAAATTGGGAAAAAGAAAGAAAAGAAAAAATCAAAAGAGAAGAAAGAAAGAAAGAAAGAAAGAAAGAAAGAAAAGAAAGAAAAGAAAAAAAAGAAACAAGCAAACAAGAGCTACTTTATGGTTTTAAGAAAAACCCAAAATGTGACTGGAGGAGAGAGCGAGAGAGAGAGAGAGGGAGGGGGGGGGGGGAGGGGGGGCAGAGACAGACAGACACAGACACAGAGAGAGACACACACACACAAACGCACATACATACACACACACCACAACACAACTCCCCCCCCACACATACACACACCACACACATCCCACCACACCACACCACACACACACACCAACTACATCCCTCCCTCCACGCACACCAACTACCCCCGCCCCCCACATACACAACCCCCCCCCACACACACACACACCAACTAACCCCCCCGCACACACACACCTAAACACTACCCCCCCCTCCCCACAAACACACAAGGCAACCCCCCCACACACACACACACACTACCCCCCCCCCCCCCCCAACACACACACGTGTGCGTGCGTGTGCGCACGCGCGCGCGCGCGCGCGTGTGTGTACATTCGAATTTGCTAAAACTATCAATTGTTATTGATTGCTTGTGTGTTGTATATGTCGAATGCAAGCGCTTTGATTTGTTTTGTACAAGATATAGCGCTTTATAAATTCCATGTACTATTATTATCATAATAATAATAATAATAATAATAATAATAATAATAATAATAATAATAATAATAATAATAATAATGATAATAATAATAATTATTATTATTATTATTATTATTATCATCATCATCATCATCATCATCATCATCATCATCATCATCATCATCCTCATCAACCCCATTACCTTACCTGACAGTGTTGGTCAGCAGGAGGTGGACTTTTCCGTGGCCCCCATGACCCCCAAGCTGGAGCGGCGGTCGGTGGTGGACTGGACCAGTCCCATGAACATCCGATACACCGGCATCGGCGTCCGCATCACCTCCTACAGTGCGCTGCTGGCTGCAGCCCTGCTACGACCCTTCCAGTGGCAGGTAAGGGAACGGAGGATAACATTGACGAAACTGAATTCACACGGAGATTGTATGTAAAAAAAAAAAAAGGAAAAAAATAGCGCATGAGTGCTTCTTATTGACAAAACTGCATACACACGGGGACTAGATGTAAAAAAAAAAAGCGCTTGAGTGCTTCTTGTTGACAAAACTGCATACACACGTGGACTGGATTTTTTTTTTAAAGCGCGTGAGTGCTTCTTATTGACAAAACTGCATACACAAGGGGACTGGATGTAAGACAAAATCACACATGAGTGCTCTTTTAAAAATTTTAAAATACTTTCAATTACGTTATTTATTTATCTATTTATTTATATATTTAGTGCGTTTTCTATTTTCCTCGAAATAAAAGAATAATAACAAAAACAGAATATTATCAGGCACTGTTCTGTATGGGATTATCAGGGACATGGGTTTTTTTGTTTGTTTTGTTTTATTTTATTCTGTTTTGTTTTTTGGTTTGTGAGGGGGGAGTTATTTTTGTTGTTGTTGTTTTGGTTTTAATTTTGGTGTGTGTGTATGTGTGCGTGTGTGTGTGTGTGTGCGCGTGCGTGCGTACGTGCGTGCGTGCGTGTGTATGTGTGTATGTGCGTGCGTATGTGCGTACGTGCATGCGTGTGTGTATGTATGTGTGTGTATGTGCGTGCGTGCGTGCGTGTGTGTGTTTGTGTGTGTGTGTGTGTGTGTGTGTGTGTGTGTGTGTGTGTGTGTGTGTGTGTGTGTGTGTGTGTGTGTGTGTGTGTGTGTGTGTGTGTGTGTGCGCGTGAGGAGCTAAGGCCCTTTATGAAGGGATATATGAGCATGATATTATAACTGAAACAAACAACTCCCAACGCCCGCCCTCCCTCCCTCTCAACGCCCTCCCTTCCTCCCAACGCCCGCCCTCCCTCCCTCTCAACGCCCTCCCTCCCTCCCAACGCCCTCCCTCCTCCCTCTCTCCCCAACGCCCTCCCCCCAACTCCCTCCATCCCCCCTCAATGCCCCCCCCCCCCTCTCTCCCTTCCCGAGGTCAGGTGTACACAGCAGTGTTGGCGGCCTTCATCTTCGTCACCAGCGCCATCAGCCTCAGCATCACTCTGGAGGCCCGCCTGAGGAGAGAGAAGGAGGGCCAGAGGAAAGATGCCTCTGTCTTCATCATCGTCGAGTTTCTCTTCGGCTCCTTCATCAAAGAAAGTCAGTTCTTGTGTTCGTCGGTGTGGTTTTACCTGTTTGTGGTGTTTGTTTGATGCTAGTTATGTTTGTCGGTATGTTTTTACCTGTTTGTGATGTTGTTTTGGTGTTTTCTGGTTTTATTTATGTTCGTCGATGTGGTTTTACCTGTTTGTGATGTGAGTTATGTTAGTGGATATGGTTTTTCCTGTTTGTGATGTTTGTGATGCTCGTTATGTTAGTCGATATTTTTTTTTACCTGTTTGTGATGTTAGTTATATTAGTGGATATGGTTTTTCCTATTTGTGATGTTAGTTATATTAGTGGATGGGGTTTTACCTGTGTGTGATGTTTGTGGTGTTTGTGATGTTATTTATGTAAGTCGATATAGTTTTCCCTGTTTGTGACGTTTGTTGTGTTTGTGATGTTAGTTACGTTAGTGGATATGGTTTTCCTGTTAGTGATGTTGTGTTGTTTGTGATGTGAGTTATGTTGGTGGATATGGTTTTCCTGTTAGTGATGTTGTGGTGTTTGTGATGTTAGTTATGTTAGTGGATATGGTTTTCCCTGTTTGTGATGTTGTGGTGTTTGTGATGTTAGTTATGTTAGTGGATATGGTTTTCCCTGTTTGTGATGTTGTGGTGTTTTGTGACGTTCATCAAAGAGAAGTCAGTTAGTTGATATGGTTTCTTGAGGTGTTGTGCTGTTTGTGATGTTGTGTTGGTGTTGTAAGTTGTTGTGTTGCTCTCATACTGTGTTGTTGTGTTGCTGTTGTACCGTGTTGTTGTGATGTTGTGAAATTCGTGTTTGTGTGATCGTCAGATTTACTACCCAAAAATCGGTTTTCCTTCTCTCACATGTTTACTATGAAGTATGTGGTGTGTGTGTGTGTGTGTGTGTGTGTGTGTGTGTGTGTGTGTGTGTGTGTGTGTGTGTGTGTGTGTGTGCGTGCGTGCGTACGTGCGTGCGTGTGTGCGCGCGTGCGTGTAGTTTTTTAATTCGTAAAATAGACTATCCTTTTTTTCCCCCATTCATTTGTTTGTTTTTTCCCCCCTTTCTTTCTTTCTTTTTCATTTATTTATTGTTCGTTCATTCATACATTTATTAGGTGTGGGGGATTTTTTGTTCAAAGCATATGGGGACGGGACAGCTCAGTTTTCAGAGCGATCGCTTCCCCCTTGCCAATGTCAAGCAGCATCGAGCGTGGTTACCAATTGGATGGGTGATCGTTTGTGCACCTTGGCTTTAGTACAGTCCCCCAGCTGTCAATGGGTACCTGCCCTCTTTAGGGTCAGGGAAGGTAAAGCAGCGAGGGAGAGGAGATGAGCGCCGCCCTCAATATGCTGGCCGCTGGAGAAGCTGAGGTCTCTGAGGCCTCGCTCCCCTACGACCATATAGGTTATGGGACACCCTTACCATTACCTTTACTTTTTATACAGCACAACAAAAATCAAGGAAGACGATAATGCATTTTCAGATGTTTATACACCGCCCATTCTTCCATCCACATTCATTTCTTCAATCAATGTTATCTGTAGGCTACATCTGTTTCATTTTGTATATAACTATTAAAAAACAACCCACTGAATTGTTGTCCTCTACCCAGTTGTGCCCAGCATTCTCCTCAGTCGTGACGGAGCACGTCGACCTCTCATCGCTGCCTGGAGCACCTTCGGTCTGTTGGTCACGACATGCTACACCTCCAAACTGACGTCATTGCTCGTTGACGTCACGCCGCCCACGCCCTTCAACTCTTTGGAGGAAATGGTGTCGTCAGGGGAGTACCGCTGGGGAATGATTGGGGGAACAGCCATCCTCAACAGCTTCCGGGTCAGTGGCGCTGTTGTGGTGTGTGTGTGTGTGTGTGTGTGTGTGTGTGTGTGTGTGTGTGTGTGTGTGTGTGTGTGTAAGAGAGAGAGAGAGAGAGAGAGAGAGAGAGAGAGAGAGAGAGAGAGAGAGAGAGAGAGAGAGAGAGAGAGAACAAAATGAAAACTGGTTTATTGAAATCCGGCCTCAGGCTACAAGTCAAGCATAGGAGATGCTGGGGTGGAGGGGAGAGGGGGGGGGGGGGGGGGGGGAGAGAAAAAAGTTCAGCATGTTTTGGCCTACAGACATCTTGGAATCCACTTGATAATCGATATGAAAAAAGCACATGCGTGCTTATTCCATTATCCTCGATATAAAAGAAAAAAATCAGGATTTTAGCATCTGCCATCACTAACTAATAGGAAGTAAAGTACTTCTCCTTTCGATTGCATGAGAAATGTCGATAACTTTCTGCTAAGCTGAACTTTGTTTGAGCACATGGAAGCATTCACTGAAAGATTGACATAGTTGTTGTTGTTGTTGTTTAAAGGAATTTAATGCTAAGATGTTTTATAGGTAGAGTACATTTTCAGAAACACAAAGTCCATCCTTCAACTGACCTTCACAAAATTGACATCTTGATAGCTTATGATCAGCTTTCTTTCTGTCTTCCTTGGAATATCTAAGAGTCCAAGTGGAATTATCGGGTTTGGGGACTGGGTTAGCTTGCCAATAGATGTTGCTATTTGGTTCAAGGGGACGGGATAGTTCAGTGGTCAGAGGGCTCGCTTTCCCAAAGTTGAGGTCATTTATTTATTTATTTTATTTATTTATTCTTTTATATCGAGGTCAATGGAATAAGCGCTCATGTGCTTTTTTTTTTACATCCAGTCCCCGTATGTATGCAGTTTTGTAAATGTCATCTGTTCCCACCGGCACACGGTGGCCTACTCTCACGAAAAGCGGGACAGGATTTAACGTGTGTACAAGATGTTCTGGGTGCGTTCGCACACGGGGCCTCGGTTTACAGTCTCATCCGAAGGACTTTTGGGGAGAGTGGAGTCAGCACTGATGTTAACTCCAGGAGAAAAATCTCCTCAACCGGAAATCGAACCCGGGTCGTCAAATTGCGAGCGCAATGTTCTGACCACTAGGCTATCCCATTAATTAAGCAGCATCATGCGTGGTTACCAAGTGGATGGGTGACCGTTTGCGTGCCTTGGCTTCAATACAGTCCCTCAGTTCACCCAGCTGTCAATGGGTGCCTGCTCTTGTTAGGGTTAGGGAAGGTAAAGCAGCGAGGGAGAGGAGATGGGCGCCGCCCTCAATATGCTGGCCCCTAGAGAAGCTGAGGTCTCTGATGCCTCGCTCCCCTACGACCCTATAGGTTATGGCACACCTTTACCGTTACCTTTTACTTGATTCAAGGAAGCTTTGTTATTTTGTTTGTGTGGGATAGGCCTAGTCTGTTTTTGAGTCATGATTCTGCAGTAATCTAAACCAGTATATTATGGCGCAAGTTTATATCACAACGAAAAATCATCGTAGCTGGTTTATATTTATAAGCATTTATTCATTCAATAAGTATGGAACAAATATAAAATGATAAACATGATCAGCATAGCGACAACAAGTTAGTAGCTGATAGTTACTGTGTTCAAGAACAACATCAGCATTCACATGGCGGCTATTGATCCATAAAATTAATGACCAAAGAAGGTAAAAAAGGTAAAGATGGTAAGGGTGTCCTATAACCAATGTGGTCGAAGGGGAGCGAGGCATCTGAGACCTCAGCTTCTCTAGGGGCCAGCATGTTGAGGGTGGCGCCCATCTCCTCTCCCTCGCTGCTTTACCTTCTCTGGCCCTTAAGAGGGCAGGTAGGCCCTACCCACTGGCAGCTAGGTGAACTGGGGGACTGTACTGAAGCCAAGGTGGGCAAACGTTCATCCATCCACTTGGTAACTACGCTCGATGCTGCTTAATCTTACCTTGGGGAAAGCGAGTGCTCTGACTACTGAGCTATCCCGTCCCCACCATGACAAAAGCAGAGGATTGGGAAAATGGCGGAATAGAAGGATGACAGCATGAACATTCCCAGATGATGAAATCATCCGCAATTTCCCCACTGGCATGTCTGTTGAACAAAATAGCGATTTTTTTTTTTTTTTTGGGGGGGGGGTGGGGGTGGGGGGGGGATGCCGGCACACTACGCTGTTTTACTGATAAAAAAAACGTTAAGAAAGGAAAAAGTCAGAGTAAAAGCAGGAAAAAGTTAAAGTAAACGAAGAAAAGGCCAGACAGACAAACAAGGATATAAACAACAATCGCCATTGGCGTCAACCATTTTGCGTGGTGTCTTCAGTAGTCCAACCAAAAAAACAACAAAAATAATTTTTTAAATCCTGTTCAATAGTCTCTAATCTATCCAAACCCATATTTCAAATGAATATTGCAACAAAGCCGACTGAATCTTAATAACAAAAAAACAACTTTGTTAAAAATGCCACAGTACGCGCGCACGCGCGCGCGCGCGTGTGTGTGCATGTGCGTGTGTATGTGTGCGTGCGTACGTGCGCGCGTGTGTGTGGGTGTGAGGTGTAGGGGGATGTGCGTGAAGGAGAGAGAGAGAGAGAGAGAGAGAGAGAGAGAGAGAGAGAGAGAGAGAGAGAGAGAGAGAGAGGTGTCATGCATGTGTGTGTGCGTGTGTGTGTGTGTGCGTGCACGCGCTCATACACACACGGACGCGTGCTTGCGCGTGAGTATGAGGCCACACACGCCTACCATATCATGTGTGCATGCATGGCTGAATATATATGTCAAGAAGTCTCAAAGCACAAGCATCTCCATAACAGCATCATTACATCATCCTCATTCTCATCGATCATCATGCAATAAAATAAAATACATAAAATAATAGATACATTATATTTTTATGTTTGTATATCTATATATCTGTACATACATACATACATACATACATACATACATACATACATACATACATACATACATACATACATACATACATACATACATACATACATACATACATACATACATACATACATAATATATATATATATATATATATATATATATATATATATATATATATATATATATATATATACAATATATATATATATTTGTGTGTGTGTGTGTGTGTGTGTGTGTGTGTGTGTGTGTGTGTGTGTGTGTGTGTGTGTGTGTGTGTGTGTGTGTGTAAAACAGTACAGCAACAATTCCGTCATGAAGACGGCCTACCAAGGCCTGCTGGACTTCGTCAAAGATGACCCGGATATTCTCAGCCTGGATGCGGAAGTGCACCGAGCCAAGATGGCGACTGAGAACTACGCTTTCATAGGTGAGGAAGATGAGAGACTTTAGTCTGCTAGATCTAGAACCAGGTCTGGATGATTGTATGCATGTCAGAACTGGCTTGAATGTCTCACATCGAACAAGAAAGAGGTGTTCTGGTTTCCAAGTCTGACATTTTTGGGTAAAGATATATAAAAAAAAAGTTTCTTGTGTATAGTTTGTTTCTACATAAAAAGATGATTTGTCTTCTTTTTTTTAACTTCAGCGCAGACGTAGTTGACTTCTGAGTAATTTGACAAAAAGCAAAATAAAAGTTGCGGTAAAAAAGTGGAAGTTTAACAGTCTTGTTTCTACCAACAGAGTCCCTGTCACAGTAAGCAGTTGACATCCTCTGGAAAAGTTCAATAAAGAGCTGTTCTGAGATACTCTTTTTCCAGCACAGGAAAACTCTGGTTACAGATGATATACATGGAAACAGACATGCCACAAGCCCAAAACTTTGTCAGTTATTGATGTAATCAGCCAAGTGGTCAAGACCTACACTCAAATGTTGCTAGGCTTTGAATATAGTGTTGTGTTGACATTGTTTTCATGGGGAAGTCCTTAGCACAGCAATAATCTCTTGGCATTATGATAAGCTGTTACCATAACAACCGGTTTTCTCCGTTACAGAAGAAAATAAATCCCCCAAAGTTGGAGTATAGCTTTCAATATATAGCAAGGTTTCCAAAAATGGAGACGGGATAGCTCAGTGGTCAGAGCACTGCTTTCCACAAGCTAAGGTAAAGCAGCATCGAGCGTGGTTACCAATGGGATGGGTGACCGTTTGTGCGCCTTGGCTTCAGCACAGTCCCCCACCTTATGACAACATAGGTTATGGGACACCTTTATATTTACCTTTACCTACCAGAAAACAACCATGCCAAAAACATGTAACACAGCCATCCCCAGGGGCACTGAGAGAGACAAGAGTACAGAGTCTGGGTGGCCACTAGGGTAGTGTTGTTTATGTATGTATGTATGTATGTATGTATGTATGTATGTATGTATGTATGTATGTATGTATGTATGTATGTATGTATGTATGTATGTATGTATGTATGTATGTATGTATGTATGTATGTATGCATGTATGTATGTATGTATGTATTCATTCTTTTATTTTGGCGAAAATGGAATAAGCATTCATGTGCTTTTTTTTTCTTTTACGTCCAGCCCCCCATGTGTATGCACTTTTGTCAAGGTTGTCATTTGTTCCCACCAAGCACATAGCAGATCGGTGGTCTAGGTGGTAACGCTAGGTGGTAACGCGCCTTGCCTACAAAGCAAAAAGTCCGGGTCGGAGTGTGCGGTGGTTCGTACCCCGTTTGGGCCCGAAACTTTTCCCCCATCCATTAGACCATGAGTGGTGATCTGGGGGCTAGTCTTTCGGATGCCATGTGTTACACATCACTATTTAGCGCACGTAAAAGAACCCACGGCAACAAGGAGATTGACCCTGGCAAAATTCTGTAGAAAAAAGCCAATCTGATAGGGAAACAAATACAGTTGCATGCAGGAAAAAGAAAAAAAATGGGTAGGCACTGCAGTTGTGGCGACGCGCTCTCCCCGGGGAGAGCAGACCGAATTTCACGCAGAGAAATCTGCTGTGATATAAAGCGGTACAAATACAAATGGCCTACTCTTTCGAAAAGGGGAACAGGTTTTAACGTGTGCGCAAGATGTTCTGTTCAGCTGGGGAGCGTGCAACAACAGCAATAACCACAACAGATGATTTTTCTATGAAGATTGAAGAGTTGACATGGGGGGGGGGGGGGGGGGGGGGTGCAGGGGAGGAAATGTTGACATGGGGTGTGTGTGGGTGCAGGGGAGGATGTTGACATGGGGTGTGTGTGTGGGTGCAGGGGAGGATGTTGACATGGGGGGGTGTGTGGGTGCAGGGGAGGATGTTGACGTGGGGGGGGGGGTGTGTGGGTGCAGGGGGGGATGTTGACGTGGGGTGTGGGTGCAGGGGAGGATGTTGACGTGGGGGGGGGGGTGTGGGTGCAGGGGAGGATGTTGACGTGGGGGGGGTGTGTGGGTGCAGGGGAGGATGTTGACGTGGGGGGGGGGTGCAGGGGAGGATGTTGACGTGGGGGTGTGGGGTGTGGGTGCAGGGGAGGATGTTGACGTGGGGGGGGGGGGGGTGCAGGGGAGGATGTTGACGTGGGGGGGTGTGTGTGGGTGCAGGGGAGGATGTTGACGTGGGGGGGGGGGTGTGGGGGTGCAGGGGAGGATGTTGACGTGGGGTGTGTGTGTGGGTGCAGGGGAGGATGTTGACGTGGGGGGTGTGTGTGGGTGCAGGGGAGGATGTTGACGTGGGGGGGGTGTGTGGGTGCAGGGGAGGAAATGTTGACATGGGGGGGGGGGGTGTGGGTGCAGGGGAGGATGTTGACATGGGGGGTGTGTGTGGGTGCAGGGGAGGAGGAAGTTGACATGGGGGGTGTGTGTGGGTGCAGGGGAGGAGGAAGTTGACATGGGGGGTGTGTGTGGGTGCAGGGGAGGAGGACCTGCAGGACCTGTGGGCGGCAGAGGACTGCTCCATCCGGGTCATCCGGGAACGCATCGCCGGCATGGAAACCTACAACGTCTTCACACCCAAACGCACCGTAATCACGCAGAGAATACACGCCGTGTAAGGAACAACTACATTGTGGCTATTCTTATATATTGAGAATCATGAAATAAGCACTAATGTGCTTTTTTTTTACATCTAGTCCCCGTGTGTATGCGGTTTTGTTAATGTTGTCATCCGTTCCCACCGGCACACAATGGCCTACTCTTTCGAAGAGCGGAACAGGATTTAACGTGTGCGCAAAATGTTTTGCGTGCGTTCGCACACGGGGCCTCGGTTTATAGTTTCATCCGAAGGACTTTCGGGGGAGAATGGAGTCAGCACTGATATTAACTCCAGGAGAAAATCTCCCCTTGAACGGGATTCGAACCTGGGTTGTCAGATTGCGAGGGCATTGTTCTGACCGCTAGGCTGTCCTGTCCCCCTCAATATATGATAAACATCACTAGGGAAAGGAGCCTGATCCAGTCCCCATACCGCCCTGTAATACGCCAACTGCTTCAAATCAGTTCATAGGAGAGTGTTAACTGCTATAATATGGTTGTAAGATTTTTAAATTTCTGCACTACAAAATGAATTCAGTGGAAAAAAACAAAACTGTGGTAAATGAAACTCTCCATGGGACTCATCTTTTCCGTTATGGACCAGCGTTTATATCCCCCAGGTCAGAATGCAGGGGAACGGGATAGCCCAGTGGTCAGAGTTCTGGCTCTCCCAAAGTTAAGGTTAAGCAGCATCGAGCGTGGTTACCAATTAGATGGGTAAGCATTTGCGCACCTTGGCTTCAGTACAGTCCTCCAGTCCACCCAGCTGTAAATGGGTACCTGCCCTCTTTAGGGTCAGGGAAGGTAAAGCAGCGAGGGGGAGGAACAGATGACAAGATTTACAAAACTGCATACACACAGGGACTGGATGAAAAAAGCACATGAGTGCTTATTCCATTATCCTCGATAAAAAAATTAAATTAAAAAAAACAACGGGTTTTAAAGTGTGCACAGCAAGACCCTCTGCAGGTGACTCCTGGCTGTGAATGTTTATATCTTTATAACACACACACACACACACACACACACACACACACACACACACACACACACACACACACACACACACACACACACACACACACACACAATATATATATATATATATATATATATATATATATATATATATATATATATATATATATATATATATATATATATATATATATATATATATAAGCAACATTTTGATGAAATCCATTTTTCTCTTCAAACGAAAATAAGCTTGACAAACCAACGCAGGATGTTCTTTCATTTTTTAGCAACCGTTTTACATACAACACATTTCATGTAAATCACCCCCCACCTGCCTACCAATCGAAATATTCATTTGTCTATTTATATATATATATATATATATATATATATATATATATATATATATATTATCCTTTATTCCTGCTGTGTGGGGGCAGGTTGCTGAGGCTGGAGGCAGGCGGGGTGATGGATCAGCTGAGGGGGCGGTGGTGGCCGCGGGACAGCCCCTGTGTCAGCCAGGACACCGCGCAGACTGCAGTCACCCTGGCCACCATGCAGGGCGCCTTCTACCTGGGGGCCGGCGGGCTGCTGCTGGGGGCGGGGGCTCTGCTGTGGGAGAGGGGGGCGGGGAAGGGGGGGGCATGGTGTTTTTGAAGGGCGGGCAGCGTGACGGAAGTTTGGGGGGGTCTGCCTCACTTCCTGTGTAGGGGTGAGAGGGTCGACCTTGACCTTTGTGAATGTTGTTGTCTGGTATTTAAACACCCCACCCCCCACCCCCACAAAGAAAAACAAAAACAATTCCCCCCAAAAAAAAAAAACAAACAAAACCAGAACAAACGCCCCCCCCCCCCACCTCCCAACAACAACAAAAACCACTGCAAAAACACAAACAAAGCAAAGCAAACAAACAAACAAAAACCGACAAAGACAATGAAGAGGATCAAGGAAGAAAAGTGTTGTGTGGTGGACCCAAAAGGCCATTGACAGACATGAGTATCAGTTAGTGTGCTCATCTGAAGACTTGGACTTCGTGGTCATCCTAGTAGATGGCCATGCTTTGTTAGCAGTGTTGATTCAGTAAGGAAAGGAGCCGGTAGGTTATCAGGAAGATCAGTTTATCTGTGTGTGGACTTTCTTCAGCGCAAAAAAAATAAAGCGTTAAGAACACCTGAATACAGTGTTGGTTTTGTTGTTGCTGGCCTAGAGCTCTGAGCTTTATCAGAGGGGAGAGTGTGTGATCATATGGGCGTTTGTGTCTGCCAGGAAGGTAGCTGCAACCCAGCTGCGGGGATGGTGTCTGATCACCACACCAGTGTGCATGCCGTTTTGTCTGGGTTTTTGTTTTCCTCCGTTCCTACCAGCATAAAATGGCCTACTCTTCCGAAAGTTGGAACAGGTTTTAACATGTGCGCAAGATGTTCTGCGTGCACTGGCACACGGGCCTTGGTTTAAAGTCTCATCTGAAAGACTTTTGGGGGAGTGGTGTCAGTACTGGGGACGGGATAGCCTAGTGGTCAGAACATTGCGCTCTCAATTCCACGACCCGGGTTCGATTCCTGTTGGAGATTTTTCTCCTGGAGTTAACATCAGTGCTGACTCCACTCTCCCAAAGTCATTCGGATGAGACTGTAAACCGAGGCCCCGTGTGCGAACGTACGCAGAACATCTTGCACACACGTTAAATTCTGTTCCGCTTTTCGTAAGAGTAAGCCATTGTGTGTCGGTGGGAACAGATGACATTTACAAAACTGCATACACACGGGGACTGGATGTAAAAAAGAACACGAGTGCTTATCCCATTATCCTCGATATAAAAGAATAAAATAAAAAATAAATAAACTTCAGGGGAAAATCCCCTGAACGGTGGTGGGTTGATCCCGGGCCGTCAGGTCAACAGCTCAACGCTCTAACTACTGCCCCCCCCCCCCCCCCTCCGAATACCTGGCTTATTTGGGGGTTATAGACTAAGTATGATCAAACAGTAGGCTACATGGCATCGGTAACTCTGCATTTGCAGAAAACCAGACACACCAGTGATAGAGGCAACGCATCTGCAGTGACGGCGAAAAGTGCCGGCTCCATCTCCCTCTATGCCAAACTTGTCCCCAATAAATACTAGAAACATTTATGGAAACAAATACAGTTGCATGCAGGAAAAAGAAAAAAATAATGGCTAGGCGCTGCATTTGTGGCGACGCGCTCTCCCCGGGAGAGCAGCCCGAATTTCACGCAGAGAAATCTGCTGTGACACAAAGTGGTACAAAATACAAACATCCAAATTGCAAACATCTACGACTGTGTGGTAAAGTGACACAGTGGTGGCCTCCATGTTGGTCCAGACCCCAGAACCACAACTCTCCTCATGCATCAGCGAAGTCGGAATGCGGCGACCTTCATGGCGGTCAATGACGGTGGTTATATGCAAATTATGGCCATTGGTCAACCTCACAGCTCGTTTAATTTGCTTTTTCTATTGTTTTTTTCTCAAAGATTTCATCCAAGTTTTGCTGACGTTTCGTGCTCCATTTATATACAGATTTTTGTCCGACTTGCATCTGACAGTCCAATAAAAATGGTTGTATATCTTGATCTAGTCTTGCTCCTTTCTTTTGGCAAGAAACGATCTCTTCACTTTTAACACATAACAAATCATGAATTATTTTGTATTTCACTGAGGGATGCTGAGGACATGTCTTGTTTCCAATGTACGGTATTTCATGCTCTTAAAAGCTCAGTGGTCAGAGCACCCGCTTTCCCCAAGCTAAGGTTAAGCAACATCGAGCGTGGTTACCAGTTGGATGGGTGACCGTTTGCGCACGCGCTTTGGTTTCAGTACAGTCCCCTAGTTCACCCAGCTGTCAATTGGTACCTACCCTCTTTAGGATCAGGGAAGGTAAAGCAGCGAGGGAGAGGAGATGGGCGCCGCCCTCAATATGCTGGCCCCTAGAGAAGCTGAGGTCTCTGATGCCTCGCTCCCCTACGACCACACAGGTTATGGGACACCTTTACCTTAAAGATACTCACCAAAGTACAGGAATCTGTATTGACTCCACATTTTTCATGAACCTGCTAAAAATGAAACATTCTCCCATCTTCATTTATGACGTATGACAGACTTTCTTTGGTTTCTGTCTCCGCTAGAGGTCCTGAGTTCACTAACGG
Source organism: Stramonita haemastoma (assembly GCA_030674155.1). NCBI lineage: Eukaryota > Metazoa > Mollusca > Gastropoda > Neogastropoda > Muricidae > Stramonita > Stramonita haemastoma. The sequence goes on from CM060335.1 coordinate 6,358,178, forward strand.
TGATATTCTGCGTATGCCACGGTTTGTCCATCATGTAAGACAGCCGCATTCCGACTTCGGGGATGATGTCTAACTAAAGACAACACCAGTGTGCATGCGTATTTGAAATATTGTCTTTTGTTGCTACTGGCACGCGATGGCCTACTCTTCCGAAAGACGGAACCGAGCTGTGTTGGAAAAAGGAAAAAGATTTTTTCTTGAGATCAAGAGAAAATTGTCCGGTAATACTCACACATTTTGTTTAACTTGAAAAAAAACAAACCCGATTAAAACCCCCCAAACCCCTACGACGTTCTATGTGTATATATGTGCGGTGCGCCAAGTCTCTCTCTCTCTCTCTCTCTCTCTCTCTCTCTCTCTCTCTCTCTCTCTCTCTCTCTCTCTCTCTCTCTCTCTCTCTGTGTGTGTGTGTGTGTGAGTGGCGTCCCTTGCTTGGCTACCAGCAAGACGTGGTTTGAAAAGTGAGTGGAGGAATTTTCTATTTTCTACTAGAAAGGCCTTCAATATGCCCGTCACAGGACTACCTCCTTCTCTCGAAACAGTACTAAATACATTTCTGCAGGAAATGGCCTTGACATCCTTCAAAATTGACGGCCGAGAACATCAGACTGTTATTGTGTTGCGCCTGTCACCGACCCACCAACATCAGGCAACACACAGCCACAGTGACAGCGTCGTGTACCGCAAGAAAGGGGCAGCGCAAATTGCCAGGGACAAATTGAGAGTGGAGACACACAAGGCCAGTTTAATGAAAAAGCAACACGCACATTCTGTCTCCCCTTCAGGTTTGTTTTTGCCGACACCTCCTAGCTTATTTTATAATGCGGAGAATGAAACTGCTATGGACACGGCCATAGATGACACGCCCACTGGCACTCCCAGCTGTGCTGTTAAATTGTCACGTGCAACACGGCCAGCCAGCTCGTCTCCGTCAAGCTTGCCTGTTGTTGATCCTGTGTCGGTGACAGTGCAGCCGTGTGACTTGGTGCTGAAGGACTGGAGTGACGATTCTGACTATGACAGAGATAACGAAAGTGAAGATGTCATGATAGTATGCAGCGACACTCCAGCAATGTCTCCTATGACACTGACGGGGCACGACTTTGCAGAAAATGAGACAGAGAACAACAAAAAACCATTCAGTACCGAAAGTGCCAATGCGATCGAGCAAGCGCGAAACAGCGACACTGTGTCCGCCGAGGACTGTAGGAGGATAATGGAACGTTTACAAAAATTTGAAAACACGATGGACAGGGGCTTGGAGTCAATTCTGAAAGCAGCTGAAGACGGAAGACTTCCCGACACGTCCAGTGACCAGCCAGCAGTAGAACCACACCGCTAATGCCGCTCTGTGACAGCTCCTCGGATCCTGCTTCGACATCGTTATAACCAGTGACATTCACACACATGTGTAACCATGTATAAACAATTCCGCGTTTTGGCTTCCAATCGCGAAGAATCGTTGATATTGTACAGTTCTCAATTTTGCTGATGTACTTTTCGATTTCGGTCCCTTTCCCCAACTACCCTTTTGTGAATGGGTTTAAAAACCTAACACAATAAATCTTTTGTCATTGTCATTGTCATTGTGTGTGTGTGTGTGTGTGTGTGTGTGTGTGTGTGTGTGTGTGTGTGTGTGTGAGAGAGAGAGAGAGAGAGAGAGAGAGAGAGAGAGATTTTATTTTTTTACATTCAGTCCCCGTGTGCATGCAGTTTTGTAAATGTCATCTGTTCCCACCGGCACACGATGGCCTACTCTTACGAAAAGCGGAACAGGATTTAACGTGTGCGCAAGATGTTCTGCGTGCGTTGGCACACGGGGCCTCGGTTTATAGTCTCATCCGAAAGACTTTTGGGGGGAGTGGGGTCAGCACTGATGTTAACTCCAGAGGAAAAATCCTCTCGACCGGGAGAGAGAGAGAGAGAGGGGAGAGAGAGAGAGAGAGAGAGAGAGAGAGAGAGAGAGGAGAGAGAGAGAGCTCACAAAAAGAAAAACGTTGTAAGCAAAAGATTTAAGAAATGATAAAAACAGCTAGTCTAGTACTATAATGCAAATGAAGTGAAACCCGTTAGAAGTAACGTCAAAGTTGTCTTGAAAAACAACAACTGAAAGCTGTGTGTCTGTCTGCCTCGGTGTGTGTGTGTTGTTGTCTTCAATTTTACGTCTGTTCACTTTTAGTGATATTAGACGAAAAAAAAAGTGTTAAAAAAATCAACAACAAAAAACCCCGCCCACCCCATAAAGAAACTTGATAATGGAATAGGAATAATAAAAACGTATAAAAAAAAACCCAACTCACTAACGTTAATGCAACAATAACAAATGTCCTAAGGGACTATAACAGAGACCTTTCACAATTTCAAACGCCAATTTTAAATTATTGAATACACTTGCAGAAACAAAGCTGCCATTCTGTCTAAAGGAACAAAACAGATCTAGATTGCAGATCTGTGAGGCTGAGGAACTGACTGACGGGGGCTGGTTCCTGCAATGTGAGAACCAAGGGAGGACAGGGGAGGGGGTCAGTTCTTGCCAGCCCTCTGCTGACAGAAGGGACTGATGCTGAGAAACAGGTGTTGTTGGCTGCTGGGCAGGTGAAGGAAGGCAGGAAGGAAGGAAGACAGGCAGGAAGACAGGAAGGAAGGAAGACAGGAAGGAAGGAAGGAAGACAGGAAGGAAGGAAGACAGGAAGGAAGGAAGACAGGAAGGGAGGAAGACAGGAAGGAAGACAGGAAGGGAGGAAGACAGGAAGGAAGACAGGAAGGGAGGAAGACAGGAAGGGAGGAAGACAGGAAGGGATGAAGACAGGAAGGAAGACAGGAAGGGAGGAAGACAGGAAGGAAGGAAGACAGGAAGGGAGGAAGACAGGAAGGGAGGAAGACAGGAAGGAAGGGAGGAAGCGGAGCTGTTGGTGGCTCCTGGTGCCAGTCTGGTGCTAGATCTCTGCCACTGACAGCTCCTTCCCGGGTTGATCTTTCCTGTTTCTCTGGGAGTGCTGCAGTCCTTGGCTAATGATTTCCCGCGATGGTTCAAGTCCTACCTTGACCTGTGAGACATTATCCAACTGGAACCTTTCTGAGGTAGGATGCTCTAACTCAACACTGCACTGCCACACCATCCCACACCAAGCCACAGACGCCATTTGTCTCTTGACGTCACGGGGTTTCGCTCTTCTCTCCCCTTCAGCTCTCTCCTCTTTGCTTACGTCATAGTAACGGCAACGACTGACGGTAGGCCAGGAGTCTAACGACTCGTGTGCAAGCCCAGTCTGTTAGTCCCTAGTCCCAACTAGACAACACAGACAGAGTCCAAAAATGAAGCAGTTCCCTCTAGTTGTGGTTTTCATTCTCTGTTGGCAGATGGAAGAACGTGGTAAGGTTTTTTTCCTTCATTGCGGGATGGGGATGTGTCTGATAGAAAATTAGTTTCCTTCTCATACCAACCTTTTTTTTCTTTAATGACTCGTTATTTTTGCTGCATTGTGTATGGTGAATGTTTTTCTCCATGGCTCCGTGTGGCAGTGATGGGGATCTCTCACAACAGGTGATCACCTTGGTTTGATCCCCAGTTGGCTAAGCTAAGGCCTTGGCGAGGAATCAGAGAACAGTTGGTTTTAATCGTGATGTTTTCATCTGTGTATAACTAAAGTTTTAATCTGAGCGTTAACTATCAAGGAGGTGATAGCTCCGATGCTAATGATGGGTTCTGGGGCTGCAAGGCTGTCTGTCAGTGATGTGGTAGGTGCCTCCCTGGCTGCTAGACCACAATCCTCTTCACAGCCAACCGTTATCAACCTGTTACACTGTGTACAAGATCACGGAAAAACAAAAAACAAAAAAGCTATGTGGATAAACTGGCGCTTTAAACCTGAGCCTCTTTCGGTGCTTGCTTTTTCCTGTCATGGAGGAGATAGATCTGAAGCTTTGGTGAGGGCAGGGACAGTTGTTTTTTTTATCAGGCTTAGTATTGGGTAGATCTTTGGTGAGGACAGTGACAGTTTTTTTTTCTCAGGCTTAGTATCAGATAGATCTTTGGTGAGGACATTGACA
>CM060335.1:6369727-6484727 GCA_030674155.1 Stramonita haemastoma
AAAGAAAAACAAACACACATACTACCCACTTTCTGTTCTCCACCTAGTTTTCCTTCTAATCCTGGCTTGTTGTTGTGGACAGATCCACTTCTGCCGTGTCTTTTCCCCGCACAGGAATCATGAAGTGGACCAAGTGTGACCGTCATCCGGGTCTGTGTTTAACGGGCGCCAGTTGTAAGGAAGGGGTCTGCAAATGCCATAAGAACAACACGAATTGGATGTCATTGAAATGTGGTGAGGTCTTTCTTTATGGAGTTTTCTTTGGAACTGGGGGAGTGGGGGGGGGGGGGGGGGGGGGGGGGATCAATAAATTCTAATATACACTTAAGAAAAAACAACAACCAGTTCTTGTCATATTTAAAAGCTTTAGTCACTGATCTAAGAGTCTGGCGCACAAAGCCTTGCCCAGCGTGAGATGCTGACTGCGTGTGTTCTATGAAAGTGTTGAATGGTCGTATACATTCGTCAGTTTTTTTTTTTTGTTTTTTTTTTATTTTGTTGTATTCTTTTATATCGAGGATAATGGAATAAGTACTCCTGTGCTTTTTTACATCCAGTCCCCGTGTGTATGCAGTTTTGTAAATGTCATCTGTTCCTACCGGCACACGATAGCCTACTCTTACGAAAAGCGGAACAGGATTTAACGTGTGCACAAGATGTTCTGCGTACGTTTGCACACGGGGCCTCGGTTTACAGTCTCATCCAAAGGACTTCGGGGGAGAAAAGGAGTCAGCACTGATGTTAACTCCAGGAGAAAAATCTCCTCGACCGGGAATCGAACCCGGGTCGTCAAATTGCGGGCGCAATGTTCTGACCACTAGGCATTCCTGTCCCGGTTCATTATCCTATCACACCCTTCCCTTTAAAGGGGTTCATTATCTTAGAACTCCCCTCCCTTTAAAGGGGTTCATTATCTTAGAACTCCCCTCCCTTTAAAGGGGTTCATTATCTTATAACTCCCTTTCCTGTGATGCAATGGGATTCATTATCTTCTAACACATTTCCCTTTAAAGGGGTTCATTATCTTATAACTCCCTTCCCTTTAAAGGGGTTCATTATCTTCTAACACATTTCCCTTTAGTGTGATTCATTTTCCTATGACTGGATTGCACCCAAGTGTCATAAATTCAACATATTAATGAACATAAAACAACTTTTTTTTTTTTAAATGGCTAAGCTTGTAACAGTTTATCTCCCGTTGTATAAAAACTGTGTAATAATGTGATGTAAGATTATGATAAATCATTGAGACCAGTTCCTTTCACTCTACTAGTTTTTACAGCTAAGCTGCATTTTCATAGCATAGCTTTGTTACCTGTTATTAAAGGGCGTTTTTCTAAGCAGACTATGCACAATGACGTTGACTTCCAATTTACCGTTGTATTTCCTCAACTCCCAGCCCCCCACCCCCCACCCCCACCCCCACCCCCACCCCATCTCCATCTTCAACACCAAAGTGGAAAATTTATAAAAGCTGTCAACTATTTTTCTTCTTCTCTACGTACCTGTATTGAAGGGGGTGGGGTGGAGGCGGCGGGGTGTAGAGTGCCAGATCTCCCCCTGTGTTTGTCACTCTGCAGGAGGTCAGCCCGCCCTCCCTGCCCTCAGCCCACAGGGTCGGATTTTAGAGCCGCTCATTTTTGGTGTGTGTACAGGATGTAAGCTGGGTATGTACAGGTTCCTCTAGCCCAACCAAACGAGGGCATAAATTGCTTGATCTCTAAAGTGCATCAGTCATTCATCGTCTGCCTACAGTGTATGTATATATATATATATATATATATGTATATATATATATATATATATATATATATATATGTGTGTGTGTGTGTGTGTGTGTGTGTGTGTGTGTGTGTGTGTGTGTGCGTGTATAGATAGATATATAGATAGATAGATAGATAGATAGATAGATAGATAGATAGATAGATAGATAGATAGATAGATAGATACGAAAGGAATGAAAGCACTGGCAAGTCTGCACGTGAAGTCGACATGGGAGATCGTAAAAAAACAAAAAAACCCTAAACTCCAGTTTATTCACTAAACGCTGCTGCTGAGATTCAAACCTATGACTCCATCGGGCCACGGGGATTGAAGTCAGACATTCTCAACCACTTGGCTACAGAGTCATGTCGAAGCCAAAGGGAAAAACACTGTTGGTATCTCATGTCTGGGGGCGGGATACCTCAGTGGTCAGAGCACTCGCTTTCCCGCAGTCAAGTTAAGCAACGTCGTGCATAGTTACCAATTGGATGGGTGACCATTTGCGCGCCTTGGCTTCAGCACATACCCCCAGTTCACCCAGCTGTCAATGGGTACCTGCCCTCTTTAGGCTCAGGGAAGGTAACGCAACGAGGGAGAGGAGATGGGCACCGCCCTCAATTTGCTGGCCCCTGGAGAAGCTGAGGTTTCTGATGCCTCGCTCCCGTACGACCGCCTAGGTCATGGGACACCTTGACCTTTTTTCCCTTGACCTTTATCTCATGTTGTGCCGAGGTTGACCTTGACCTTGACCTGACCTGTGCAGAGGCCAAGAAGTGGATGGCGTCAGCCGCGTGCATCATCATGGCCGGCATCCCGGAGTGTTGGGACCCCCGGGCTGTGTGTGCCAACGGCATTTGTCTGTGCAGGGCGCCTCACGCCCTGGATACACACAACCTGGACTGCCGTGAGCACTTCTTCTGTCTGTCTGTCTGTCTGTCTTTCTTTTTCTGTCTGTTTTTTCTTTCTTTCTTTCTGTCTTTTTTTCTTTTTCTTTTCTTTCTTTTTCTTTCGTCTTTTCTTTGTTCTTTTTTCTTTCTTTCTTCTTTTTCTTCTTTTCTTCTTCTTTTTTCTTCTTTTCTGTCTTTTCTTTTTTTCTTTCTTTCTTCTTTTCTTCTTTCTTTTTTCTTTCTTTCTTTTCTTCTTTCTTTTCTTTCTTTCTTTCTTTTTCTTTTCTTTTTCTTTTCTTTTCTTTTCTTTCTTTCTTTCTTTCTTTCTTTCTTTCTTTCTTTCTTTCTTACTTTTCTTTTCTTTTCTTTTCTTTTTTGTCTTTCTTTCTCTCTAGCAACCAGTCTTGTCAGATCAACGTTGGTTTTATGGGCAAGAAGTTTACTATTCAGCTCCGCCTTCTATATTGAAAAAGCTGCAAAGCATTGATAGTAAATCGATTAAACTAGCTCTTGGAGTTCCAGTGCATACAAATACATTAAATACATTTAGAGAAATCAGTCAACTTTTTCCATCAGATTATCGCCATTTATCTGTAGCTAAGTTTGTTACAAGAAGTCGTTCAGTATCAAATTTATTAAAAACTAAAATATTCATTGATTCAGTCAAGGGTTATCCTCAGCAGACCCAACTTATCTCATCACTTATTTCAATCCACAATTACATAAACGACTTATTGATGATAGAGTGTAATATTGACATTTCTTCAATGCCCATTGTACCAGTAGTTTCTAAGATACTACCGTGGGAGCATTAAGGAGGCTACATTTGATATTGATTATTCCATTCACAAAAAAAGATGACAATATCAAAATGTTGACATCTGATATAAAACAACATCTTGAAACAAATTATCTAAATCATCTAAAAGTGTTCACAGATGGTTCTGTTTATGACTTAAGTACAGGATCAGGTTTCGTTATTCCTGCTCTGAAGATACAAAAATCATTCTGTCTAGGGAAGGGTTTCTCCATATTCAGCGCTGAGCTCTATGCTAAACTTAGGGCTCTGGTCACTATAAATAACAGTAATGTTGCATTTTTTCACATCATTTTTTGTATTAATTCTAAGTCTGTACTATATAGCTTACAAGACTGGAGCTCAAAAGTAAGGGCAGACTTATTATTTGAAATAAAATATTTGATACATTGTATCATGACAAAAGGTATCGGAATAGATTTTTGCTGGATTCATTCTCACTGCGGGATAGACTGAAAGGAAATACCCGACAGTCTTGCAAAACAAGGTGCAAAAAGAGAGTTTACAGAACTTAACTTTAAAAAGGGTTGTCGTAAAACCAATTAATTATTGGAAAATCATGTACATAACAATAACTTCCATGGGAAATTAGAAATACTAGGCTATCCAAGACATATGTCTAACATCCTTTATAAGTTGCGATTAAATTCCTGGAAGACCAAGTATTCTCAAAAGGTGACTTGCTCCTGTTCTGAGCCACTATCTGGTGAACATATCCTTTTTCATGGTTCAGTTCTAAATTCAGTTTACAAAGAATTTGGTATTGAAATTCAAAGGGAACCATTAAAAATACTTTCGCAAAAACCGTCCATTACTGATGTTGCTAGAATTATTTCCAAGTCCTCTGTAAATATTTTATGGTAGTTTTTTGTTTGTGTGTTTTGTTCTATGTCACCAAGTATGAATACACTTTAAATTGAACAACAACAACTACAAAAACAACTACAACAGCAACACACACACACACACACAACACACACACACACACACACACTCACACACTCTTCTCTCTCTCTGTCTCTCTGTCTCTGTCTCTGTCTGTCTGTCTGTCTGTCTGTCTGTCTGTCTGTCTCTCTCTCTCTCTCTCTCTCTCTCTCTCTCCTCTCTCTCTCTCTCCCTCCCTCTCTCTCTCTCTCTCTCTCTCTCTCTCTCTCTCTCTCTCTCTCTCTCTCTCTCTCTCTCTCTCTCTCTCTCTCTCTCTCTCTCTCTCTCTCTCTCTCTCTCGTAACTGATGCTAAAGTGGGTAGATGAAGGGACTGCTCAGGGCAGGCAGTTTATTGTGGATGTCACTGTGTTTAAATAGGAATTTCAGGTTAGTTCGTTATGGTTTTTTATCATTGCCATTTGTTATTCTGTTGTTTACATTTGAAATGCCTTGTTTTATCCCCTTGTGTGATTGTGACTTTGTTTGATTTTTCTTGGGGAAAGGAAATGGGGGGGGGGGGGGGTGAGGGCATGGTGTAAAGAAGCTGTAAGCTTATCCATTTACCCTCAATTAAAAGAAAATCTTCGTATTCGAATACAAACAGGTTACGGGACACCTTTACCTTTCACCTTACCTATTCGAATACATATTACTGCTGATTAGTTACATTTACAAAAAAGGTAAACAAGGTTTCAGTGTGTGAACTCAGTGCATCTTATCTCATGTCGCAATTGTTCCAACTTTAGGTAAAGGTAAAAAAAAGAAATAAAAAAAAGGTAAAGGTGTCCCATAAGCTATGTAGTCGTAGGGGAGCGAGGCATCAGAGACCTCAGCTTCTCCAGGGGCCAGCATATTGAGGGCGGGGCCCATCTCCTCTCCCTCGCTGCTTTACCTTCCCTGACCCTAAAGAGGGCAGGTACCCATTTACAGCTGGGTGAACTGGGGGGGGGGGGGGGGGGCTGTACTGAAGCCAAGGCGCACAAACGGTCACCCATCCAACTGGTAACCACGCTCAATGCTGCTTAACCTTAGCTTGGGGGAAGCGAGCTCTCTGGCCGTCCCCAACTTTTGTGAAGATGTTTTTGTCTTCAGCATGCTCTGCACTCTGTGAAGGCATGAACGCTGGAGAAAAGTGCACACACAGGAACGTGTTTTTCTTCAGCCTGCTCTGTACTATTGGAATTGCCCTTCAGGGATGATTAAAGTGTTTTTGACTTGACTTGACTTGACTTGACTTGACTTGACTTGACTTGACATACTGTCTGAAGGTATGAACCCAGGAGAAAGATGCACAGCTGGGGACAAGAACGTGTTTTACTTCAGTGTGCTCTGTGCTATTGGAATTGCTCTTCAGGGATGATCAAAGTGTTTTTGACTTGACTTGACTTGACTTGACTTGACTTGACTTACTGTCTGAAGGCATAAACGCTGGAGAGAACTGCACTGCTGGGGACAACAACACAGTGCCTTGCATCACTGGAGCAGCCTGTATCAGGGGGGTTTGCAGTGAGTGCTACATTTTCACTCCTTAGGGTACTGGTGTGTGTGTGTGTGTGTGTGTGTGTGTGTGTGTGTGTGTGTGTGTGTGTGTGTGTGTGTGTGTGTATGCGTGTGTGTGTGTGTGTGTGTGTGTGTGTGTGGGTGCGCGCGCGCGCGTGCCTGCGTGTGTGTCTGCGCGCGTGCGTTATTCATATGATTTTTATACATGTGTTGGATATGTTCATTATGGGATTTTAGCCTTTTCCCTTTGTTTTGGATGTTGTTTTTTTCCCCGTTCCTTAACTAGAGCTCCGCGGATCCCCAATGGTGAGACTGTTGTAGGATCAGGCAAACATGGGGATCCCCAATAGTGAGACTGTTGTAGGATTATGCAAACATGGGGATTTTTTTTCACATGCGACCGTTGTTGCCCAGCATTAAGGTGGCTGTGTTCTGACGTCGGGGATGGAGATGTTCTGACGGGACCTCTGTCTAGAGTCTCATCTGGTGGGGGTGGAGTCGGAGCTGATGTTGGCTGCTTGTAACTTCTAAGAATAATCAAGGGCACTCTCCTTGCACTGGGTTGTGGTGACATGATATCTGTTTGAACTCTTATACATCTCTCTGCTGCTTTTCACACGATTGACCATTTCATTGTTCTAGATCGTCATAAATCTGTCAACTGTATTGCAGAAACTGCACTGTCGTACTTCTAATTCTATCTTTTTCAAAGGCCCCAGACTGTTTCTATTAACAACATTAGCTAAACAAAAACAACAACAAAACAGATCAACTTTCCAATGGTGTAGCCCAAGGCTCAGGCTCTACCTTTTTCATATTCAACTTTTTCCCTCGCTAACCACACCTCCTTCAGTGTCTGTCTCTGTCCTATGCCGATGACACACAGCTTTCTGACCCATGTCCTCCTGAAAGCCAGTCTTTGTCCTATGCCGATAGCACACAGCATTTTTACCCATATCCTCTTTGTTAAAGCCAGTCTACTTTCACAAACATTGATAGCTACATCAGAGATGCCAGGCCCTGAATCATTGTTGATCAGCAAAAGATACCAAGACTGAGGCCCTTCTGATCAAGTCGAACAAGAAGCACATCAACGATCCACGATAGCTTCTTTTCGGGTTGGAATTTCCAAGATTTCCTAGATAACCTCTGCTTGAAATTTAGGATATATTATTTCCAACAACATGTCTGTAAACTGCTCAGCCTTCATTGAATTACTTTGATTTGCAAATATCTTGCTTCTGAACCTGCTAAACCCCATTCTTGTGCTTTTGTTCTGTCTAAACCTGACTGCGGTAAATCTCTTCTGAGTCATTGTCCACTGTGCATGGTATTAAAACTGAGACAGCTTCAACTCCAGCTGTCAGAGTTGCTCTCCGAGTAAAAAGACACCGCCCTGCTCAGCTGCTCCTTAAAATACTTCACTGGCTTCCTGTGCAAGGACGCATTAAATACAAGATTGCTACATTACGTTTCAGCCTGGGCACAGGTTCTTTTCTTGCCTATATGTATGCCTGTGAATCATGGACCCTGACTGCAGATTTGGAGAGTAGAGTACAGGCAGTAGAGGTGAGATGCTTCTGGAGACTCTTTGGCATCTCCTACAGATAACACATAAGCATCGAAGACGTGCATAACAGAATCCAGCAAACCATTGGTCCCTACGAAAATCTTCTATCAATCGTAAAGAAGTGTAAACTTAAATTGTATGGGCATGTCACAAGATCAAAAAGACTAGCAAAAATTATACCGCAAGGCACTTTCCAAGGAAGAAGAAAAAGAGGCAGACCAAAGAAGAGATGGGAGGACAACATCAGGGAATGGACAGGCCTAGAACTCAACAAAACCCTGAGAAAGGCAGAACAGAGAGAGGAATGGAGGGGACTGGTTGTCAAGTCTTCATGGGTGCCCCCACTGTGGCCAGACAAAGGGATAGATAGATAGATGCACGTCCTTCTCACTGTCTACAATCGCTCTAGTAGTCTCTGCTCCTCCTCGACTCTCGGTTACTATTCGTTCCAATAGTCAAAGCAAAAATCTTTTGGTGATAGGGTCTAGGGCCTTTTCCTTGGTGCACCTAAGATAAGGAACTCTCTCCCTTCTGATACCCACCATACTGAACCTCTCTCTTCTTTTCCAGCAAAATGACCACCCTTTCAGTTTCTTTCTTTCTTGATCTGATCTTGTCCCAGTCATCTGCTATCACACAAAGCTCCCGCAGTCAGTAATGAATGATAGCCTTGTACAGCGCTCGCTTTCCCCCAGTCAAGTTAAGCAGCGTGGAGCGCGGTTACCAGTTGGATGGGTGACCGTTTGCGCGCCTTGGCTTCAGCACAGCCCCCCAATTCACCCAGCTGTAAATGGGTACCTGCCCTGTTTAGGGTCAGGAAAGGTAAAGCAGCGAGGGAGAGATGGGCACCACCCTCAACATGCTGGCCCCTAGAGAAGCTGAGGTCTCTGATGCCTCGCCCCCCTACGACTGCCTAGGTTATGGGACACCTTTACCTTACCTATGCCGATGCTCTCTCTATCTGCATTTCAAGGAAGTTGTCATTTTATTACACTATACCGTCCTGTCAGTGATGAATTATATAACTATAGCCTTATATGTCAATGCTCTCTCTCCTTGCGTTTCAAGGAAGTTGTCATTTGATCACACTACTCTTCTGATGACGTCAAGTATTTAAGTCTTAGCGTCTTTTCTGGGGAAAAGTGCAAATAGATTAGAGGTGCAAAGTGTGGGGGAGAGAGAAAGGGGGGGGGGGGGGGGAGAGAAAGGGGGAGAGGGAGGAGAAAGATGTGGAGCCGGGATGCGAGGGAGACAGTACAGGAAGGGAGAGACAGATATGGTGGAAAACGAGAGGAAGAGAAAAGGGAAACATACAAACACACACACAAGCACGCACGCACGCACGCACGCTTGCACACACACACACACACACACACACACACACACACACACACACACACACACACACACACACACACACACACACACACACACACACACACACTCATACTCATAAACAAACATGCCTACACCATACATACGTCCCTACGCACTGAGATAACTGACAGTAGATTGCATAAACATGATGTTGATCAAGGACAATAAAGAAACAGATACTTAGGTAAAGCGACAGCTTCCTCAATTTTCCATCAAGCCCATGCAGTATTGGATTCTGTCACGTACCTAGGTATTCCTTTTGTGTATGGTTCAGTGTCAGGTAAGGGGAGACAGTCATGCTCCTGTTGCTGGTTTCTGTGCAGTGATGAATGTAGGGGAGCAGTGTATTGGACTCAGGAGAAGTTACTGCGTCCCTGGGAGTCTCTGTGGTCCTAGTGGACTTTGCGGTGAGTGCTGCATAATATAGGTCACAGCTATTGCATGATACAGGTCACAGTTGTTGCACAACACATTCACAGTTATTGCATAACACACGTCACAGTTATTGCACAACATATGTCACAGTTGTTGCACAACACATTCACAGTTATTGCATAATACACATCACAGTTATTGCATAATGCACGTCACAGTTATTGCACAACATATATCACAGTTATTGCACAACAAAGGTCACAGTTATTGCACAACACAGGTCACAGTTATTACAGAACACAATTCATAGTTATTATATAACAAATTGATAGTTATTGCATAATACACGACACAGTTATTGCACAACACATGGCACAGTTATTGTACAACACATGTGACAGTTATTGCATAATACATATAATAGTCATTGCATAATAAGGTCACAGTTATTGTACAACACAGATTGCAGTTATTGCATAACACAGGTCACAGTTATTGCATGATACAGGTCACAGTTATTGCACAATACAGGTCATAATTATTGCATAATATAGGTCACATGTATTATACGGGTCACGGTTTTTACGCAATACAGGTCACAGTTATTATATAATAAAAATTAAGATTATTACATAATAAAACCCCATATTTATCATACAATACAGGTAACAGTTGTCATATAATACAGGTCATAGCTATTGCATGATATTGGCCCAGTTGTTGTATAATATATGTTGCAGTTGTTACACAACATAGGTCATAGAGATGATGAGGACCAGTGATGCCCGTCCACCCTACCAGGTAGAAAGACTTCTAACATATTTCTCTCTCATGCCAAAGTCAGATGCGCTGGGCCTGACTTGTCAGGCACGTAACTAATGGTAGCGCAACGCACTTTTGCTTATATGACAGACGATAGGTTGCTGTCTGAGCGTTTGAAAAAGAAGTATAGTGCTGTGATGCATTCAGGGTGTTTGTGACGTGGTAGGTTTAAGTTGTGTAAGTGTTGTATAGTGATGAGATCACATTGTGACGTGGTGGGTATAAGTTATAAGTGTTGTATAGTGATGAGATCACATTGTGATGTGGTGGGTATAAGTTGTAAGTGTTGTATAGTGATGAGATCACATTGTGATGTGGTGGGTATAAGTTATAAGTGTTGTATAGTAATGAAATCACAGGGTGTTTGTGACGTGGTGGGTATAAGATATAAGTGTTGTATAGTGATGAGATCACAGGGTGTTTGTGACGTGGTGGGTACAAGTTGTAAGTTTTTGAATAGTAATAAGATCACATTCATGGTGTTTGTGACGTGGTGGGTATAAGTTATAAGTGTTGTATAGTAATGAGATCACAGTCATGGTGTTTGTGACGTGGCGGGTATAAGCTGTAAGTATGGTATAGTATACATATCATAGTTACCCTGTTTGTCACGTTGTTAACATGTTGCACTGGTTTTGTATAGCACACACACTATTTCCAAAACTGTGCAGTTAATGCTTTTTTTGTAAGTATTGCATAGTACACAATCGTATAGGTATTGTACAGTAACAAGATCACAGGGTGTTTGTGACGTGTTGAGTATAATGTGTTACAATTAACGTGCTTGTGACGGTAATGAGTTTGTATCAAGTAAGTGTATAATACATGTATTCGTGTGTGTGTGTGTGTGTGTGTGTGTGTGTGTGTTGTGGTGTGTGTGTGTGTGTGTGTGTGTGTGTGTGTCAAGTCAAGTCAAGTCAAGTCAAGTCAAGTCAAGTCAAGTCAAAATTTTATTTTCAGATGGTACATTGAGTAAGCATCGATTTGCTTTTTTTCATCAAGCTATCTATCTAAAGAAAAAACAAAAAACAAACAAACAAACAAAAAAAAACAACAAAAAAACAAAAGCAGAGACAAACATTTCACCAACATTAATTAACCAACATGATTTCAACAGTTTCAAAAATGAGTGTGTGTGTGTGTGTGTGTGTGTGTGTGTGTGTGTGTGTGTGTGTGTGTGTGTGTGTGTAAATATCTATGTATACATACACACACACACACACACACACACACACACACACACACACACACACACACACACACACACACACACACACACACACACTTCGTGTGTATTTTGTGTTTTCTTATGTGAAATTAAGTAACTATTTAGTTACGTTTTTTATTGGAATTACTGATTTTGTTAGAGATTGTTAGAACTGCATTTCCCGTTTTTGCTTCCTGTATGTAGTTCAATAGGTTAGTGACAAAAAGGTGTTTATTTTTTTATTTTTTATTATTATTATTTTATTTTTTTAAATTTACTTAGCAAGTATTGACTCCCTGAAATTCTTTATCCCATACATTGCCAACTACACCCTCTTTTCCTGACACTCATACACCCACCTACTTCCCCCCCCCCCCCCCCCCCCCCCCCTCCTGTCTAATATCACAATTTGTGAAAAGACGTTAAATGAATTTGAACACACACCTCGTCCCTGAATTTTTTTTTTCTGTTTGAATGATGGAAACACAGAAACAACAACAACACCGAATTGTACTGGAAGCAGGGAGAGAAGAAACCTGTGTATTCAATAAGAAATTTGTAAAGCATGTTGAAGATGTCAGAACACATTTTGATAAAATATATATATTTTGACTTGGCTTGAAAGTTGGGTCCATAGCATTGTCTATCCACTGAGCCGAAGAGGTGGAGACATGCTGTTCAAATGAGCACACGTTAAATCCTGTTCCGCTTTTCGTAAGAGTAGGCCACCATGTGCCGGGGAGAACAGATGACATTTACTAAACTGCATACACACGGGGACTGGATGTAAAAAAAACCGTACATGAATGCTTATTCCATTATCCTCGATGTAAAAGAATAAATAAAATAAAAATAAATAAATAAAGCACAGCAAACTGTCTGCTTCTTTATTTTCACCTTTCCTGTCTGTTTTCATTGTTTCCTCCGTTATTTTCCTGACCAGTTGTGTTTCCCTCTAAACTTGTGTTCATTTCATCTTTCGCAGAGGAAAAACTCGGAAAACTCAGGACAGCGCAGAGCAAGTCCAGGGGCAGCAGAGCAGTCATCACAGTTCCTGGGGACTTTTTCCTTATCCACTTTTTGTGTTTTGTCATCTTGGGGCTTTTTTTCGGTCCCCACTAACGCTCTAAGGCCCAGTGACATAATCCATCTGTTGCTCATTGTGTGTAAGTGTTTTCTGCCCCCCCCCCCCCCCCCCAAAAAAAAAAAAACAACAACAACAAAAAACCAAAAAAAAACACACACACACACACAAAAATACCCCACAAAACCTTCGGGATAAAATGATTATAGCACTGCATAACTTTGAAAAGAATACGGACAGCCGTCTGGTGACCGGATTCTTCAGCATGACGTTTTCTCAGTTGCATGTGTTGGACACCACTTTCCCATTCAAACAACGCATTCAGTACGCGGAGCACTGTCCAGTTAAAGGCAAGAGAGCCAGAGAAATGCAGCACTGACTCAGGTTGGTGGCATCTCGAAGACAACTATTCGCAAGGTGTGACTGTGTCAGGTTACTGACCCATTTACAGGCCTCGGCCTCTTGAATCTAGGATCGCCATGTTCCACACACACACTGTATGTGTGTGTGTGTGTGTGTGCGTGTGCGTGCGTGCGTGCGCGCGCGCGCGTATGTGTGTGTGTGTGTGTGTGTGTGTGTGTGTGTGTGTGTGTGTGTGTGTGTGTGTGTGTGTGTGTGTGTGTCCCAACCCTGATCCACCCTCTTAGAACATAACACAGTCTTTCTCTGATTACCCTTGTACAGCCAGATCGGTCGTATTCTTTCCGTTTAACACCATGCTATTTCGTTTCATTATTTTCCACACACTCTATAGAAAAAAACCCAACTCTGATCCCTCGCCTTTCAATGAATATTTTGAAATAACGAAAATGGAGAAAACTATTGAATTAGCTTTACCACAGATCTCTACAGGAACATCATACCAGCTGCACCTACCCAAATCTTGGAGTATTATTTATCATTTATTTATTTTCTTTTATATCGAGGATAATGGAATAAGCACTCATGTGCTTTTTTACATCCAGTCCCCGTGTGTCTGCAGTTTTGTATATTCTTTCATCTGTTCCCACAGGCACACAATGCCTTACCCTTTCGAAAAGTGGAACAGGATTTATTGTGTGCGCAAGATGTTCTGCGTGCGATCGCACACGGGGCCTCGGTTTACAGTCTCATCCGAAGGACTTTTGGGGAGAGTGGAGTCAGCACTGATTTTAAGTCCAAGGGAAAAGATCCCCTTGAACGGGAATCGAACCTATATCGTCAGATTGCCAGCGCAATGTTCTGACCACTAGGCTATCCCATGGAGTAGAAAATGGAAGCTGTTAGAGGTCGTTACTGTTTTTTTTATTGTTGGGTTTTTTGTGGGGGGGTTGCTGCCTCATCTTCTGTGACGTTCCTATCCCTGCTGTTCCTACGCCGCTCGTTTCAATCTCCCCGCCACAGCCATACCCAGGTTCTTTATGTATCATCCTCAGGGTCGGAAGTCCACAGGGAGCTCTTCAATATTAGGCCGCCACGGGGCCGCCAGCCAGAGGGGCCCTGCACTTCTGCTGGGTCACTTTGGTGGTGTTCAGTGGTGCCTGTTCTGAGCTAACATACGCAGGACACCACCTACTAAGCCCCCTACTAACGACAGTATTAGCTCAGTCGCGGAGCCAGACTGAGTCACCCACCCGAGGTGGCGACCACCACAACGTCCCTCCAACAACCGTCTCCCCTCGAACCTCCAACCCCAAAGGCTTTGACACAAACTCACCACAGGCACAGAAGTGTATGGGGAAACCGAATCTGAGGTCACCAAGAGACCAGAGCAACCGAGGCCACAGAATCAGAGGCAGTTTTTTTCGTTGCATGATGATCAATGAAGATGAGGATGATGTAATGATGCTGCTGTGGAAGTGCATGCGCTTTGAGACTACTTGACAGGGTTGTACTCTACGCTTACTGTCATAATATATCCCCCGCGTCAACCAGGCCCGAGAGATACAGACACCAGCAGTGTTGGTCAGGTAATTTGAGCAACACTCTCAAACTCGCATCCGTAAAGTTGATAAGCTTAACTGTGTGGTCCCAGTCTCCTCACTGAGCCCACAGCACACTCACTCTGGGTAGAAGCTGGCCGGAGCTGAAAAATCCCAATGACTCCTATGGGATTCGAACCCGCGATCTTCCAGTCCGAAATCCAAGGCACTAACCACTGCACCGTGGCGTTTGGGAGAGGTGTTACTTCGGCTACTTGCTTGGTTGGTTAGTTTGGGAGTTAGCTGGTTTATAATTTCTCGTTGGTTTGTAATTTCTTTTATTGTATTATTTGGAATCTGTTTTTTTTTTAACTTTTAAAAATGTGTTTGTCCGTTTCGATTGCTCGTTTTGAACTATTTTAAACCTGTGATAATGTTGTACTGTATTACCACTTTGTGGCAAAAGCAGCTGCCCCAAAATTCAGTAAAATTCTCCAGGTCTGCCTGGTTCGCTATGTCTGACGTGTGGTTCTCTATTTATGGCTGGTTCGCTATGTCTGACGTGTGGTCATCTATTTATGCCTGGTTCGCTATGTCTGACCTGTGGCCATCTGTTTATGGCTGGTTCGCTATGTCTGACGTGTGGCCATCTGTTTATGGCTGGTTCGCTATGTCTGACGTGTGGTCATCTATTTATGCCTGGTTCGCTATGTCTGACCTGTGGCCATCTGTTTATGGCTGGTTCGCTATGTCTGACGTGTGGCCATCTGTTTATGGCTTGTTCGCTATGTCTGACGTGTGGCCATCTGTTTATGGCTGGTTCGCTATGTCTGACGTGTGGCCATCTGTTTATGGCTGGTTCGCTATGTCTGACGTGTGGTTCTCTATTTATGGCTGGTTCGCTATGTCTGACGTGTGGTCATCTGTTTATGGCTGGTTCGCTATGTCTGACGTGTGGTCATCTGTTTATGGCTGGTTCGCTATGTCTGACGTGTGGTTCTCTATTTATGGCTGGTTCGCTATGTCTGACGTGTGGTCATCTGTTTATGGCTGGTTCGCTATGTCTGACGTGTGGTCATCTGTTTATGGCTGGTTCGCTATGTCTGACGTGTGGCTATCTATTTATGGCTGGTTCGCTATGTCTGACGTGTGGTCATCTGTTTATGGCTGGTTCGCTATGTCTGACGTGTGGTCATCTGTTTATGGCTGGTTCGCTATGTCTGACGTGTGGCTATCTATTTATGGCTGGTTCGCTATGTCTGACGTGTGGTCATCTGTTTATGGCTGGTTCGCTATGTCTGACGTGTGGTCATCTGTTTATGGCTGGTTCGCTATGTCTGACGTGTGGTTCTCTATTTATGGCTGGTTCGCTATGTCTGACGTGTGGCTATCTATTTATGGCTGGTTCGCTATGTCTGACGTGTGGTTCTCTATTTATGGCTGGTTCGCTATGTCTGACGTGTGGTTCTGTATTTATGGCTGGTTCGCTATGTCTGACCTGTGGTGATCTATTCCTAGCCTGTTTTGCTATGTCTGACGTGTGGCTATCTATTTATGGCTGGTTCGCTATGTCTGACGTGTAGTCATCTATTCTATGTCAGTCTGTTTCTGTCTCTGACTCTGTCTCTCTCAGCTGTTTCTTCTGTCTCTGCAGTTCATGCGTTAATCCAAATAAGCTCTCTGAAGGTTGATGGTTTTCAGTAAACACTACGCCCTTCTGTCTTTGTTATCTGCTAGCCCTCTAACCCCAGTATACATACATGTATGGTGTCATTAGCGCAGCAACACTCACTATGCTCACATAAAGATTCTTCTTTGTCAAGGCTGAGACAGCAACTAGCCTATTGTCTGTCCTATGAGCGAAAATGCGTCAATCGCCTGACAAGTCGGGCCTAGCACATCTGACTCGGATATGAGAGGATATTGTGATCTTTTAAGTCTTTTCGGAGAAAAAGGCAGGAGACTGGACTAAGAAGGAAGAAAATAGACAAGAAGGTGACAGCCAGAAAAGGAACAAGATGGAAATAAAAAGAGGGATAAAGAGAAGGGATTCCTAGCACAGAATTTCCAACAGATGGGGATGCTATTCATCATTGACAGACCCCCCACATCCCCACGGTGGAATAGATTTTCGGCTACTAAGAAAAAAGTCATGAAGAACATTACTACTGTTCACATATTACCTGATATTTTATCATTACTAGCAGTAGTAGTAGGCACCCATCAGTCTCGGAAGACTGTGGAGTTGCGCTCTAGTCTTTAGAGCGCAAAGCCTGGATAAGTAAGTATGGAGGGCAAACTGTTACCCATGCAGCAGACCCCCCTCTCCACGCCACTGGAATGATCAATTGGAAAGGCAGTTGCCGATACGAATGGTTCCAGTACCGTCGCAGGAGCCACCAGAACGTTGCCATATACAGCCCCGAGCCGCCCTGGGACTCCAACTCCCTGATATTTCCTCAGGAATGGTGTCTAAACACACCTGTGTGCATGCTGGTTTCTTTTTGTAATTTTGTCATCGGCTCCTTCCGGCACACGATGGCCTGCTCTTCCGAAAGGCGGAACGGGGATTTAACGTGTGCGCAAGATGTTCTGCGTGCGTTCGCACACGGGGCCTCAGTTTATAGTGTCGTCCGAATGACTGACTCATTACTACTGTTTACATATTACTGATATTCTATCGTTACTACTGTTTACATATTACCTAATATTCTATCATATTCTATCATTACTACTGTTTACATGTTACCTGATATTCTATATTACTACTGTTTACATATTACCTGATATTCTATCATTACTACTGTTTACATATTACCTGATATTCTATCATTACTACTGTTTACATATTACATGATATTCTATCATTACTACTGTTTACATATTACCTGATATTCTATTATTACTACTGTTTACATATTACCTGATATTCTATATTACCACTGTTTACATATTACCTGATATTCTATATTACTACTGTTTACATATTACCTGATATTCTATATTACCACTGTTTACATATTACCTGATATTCTATCATTACTACTGTTTACATATTACCTGATATTCTATATTACCACTGTTTACATATTACCTGATATTCTATCATTACTACTGTTTACATATTACCTGATATTCTATATTACCACTGTTTACATATTACCTGATATTCTATCATTACTACTGTTTACATATTACCTGATATTCTATATTACCACTGTTTACATATTACCTGATATTCTATCATTACTGCTGTTTACATATTACCTGATATTCTATCATTACTACTGTTTACATATTACCTGATATTCTATCATTACTACTGTTTACATATTACCTGATATTCTATCATTACTACTGTTTACATATTACCTGATATTCTATCATTACTACTGTTTACATATTACCTGATATCCTATCTCCTCAACCCCAAAAGTAATCGTACACTACATTTTTTCATACATCAAAATGAATTTTTTCCCTATTCCTCGGCTACAACTTGGAGGTTCACCAATGGTGAGATTTTGCCAAGGCGGCGGTTTTTCCCCACCATTAAGGGAGCGCTTTTCAACTTCGGGGATATTGAAAGGATTCAAATCGAGGACAGACTTTTCTGAATAGTATTTAGTTAATGGAAGACATTTTTGGACCTGGACATGAAAGCTGGAGGGTGGCCAAAGCAGGCTTCAGAAAAGTGGCTGTTTGGTCTGGAGGACTGCTGGGAGTAAGGTCACTGATTATGATTTGGAAAAACAATCATTCTCAAAATATCCTAGTTCAGCTTATTTTTGTATGATTCAAAGTAGAGATCAACAACCGTTTAATCATGGTTAAAAAATAAAAGATAAAAGTTTTACCAACCAATCAGTGGTGAGGGGGGGGGGGGGGGAGGGAGGCGAGCTGTCAGATATCTGGGCTTCTCTAGGGGACAGTATCTCCTGTCTCTCTCTGGCTGCTTTGTCCTCCCTGTCCCTAAAGAGGCAGGTACCCATTAACAGCAGGGTGAACCGAAGCCAGAGGCACCAGTCCAAGGGATAACCATGCTCCAGGCCCTGTGATAAGTCTTATTCTTTTATTGTATGATTTTATATCACTACTTGGTTGGGTTCTTATTATAAGTTTACTGCCTTAAAGTGAAAACACATACAGGGATGTGAACAGACTAACAGACAACTCGATGGGATATAATATAGTTTTATTCAGAGACTCGTGTACATAGATGTATACATGAACAAGGCCTATCTAAAAGTGCGGGAAAGTCAGTCTCGCTTCCAGACACTGGTCGGAAAGTTCCCACGGGCGCAGGCCAATGGTGCCAGAATGAATGAGGCCAAGGTCATAGGCTGCATGTTAGTTTTAGGCAAGTGCAGGGGATGGACAGTAAGGGAGGGGGTAGATCTAGATGGGGATCCTTGTTGGCTTAGGGGTACTGTCCTTAAGTCTTTATTATGCTAGTATTGATAATACTTCACGCCCCATAACCTTAACTTAGGGAGAGCGAGCTCTGACCACGGAGCTTTTTCGTCCCTTATCATAAAAGCTTCATTAAAATTCAGCTGAGGGTAGATGGGGCCTTTACATCTACGCC
Source organism: Stramonita haemastoma (assembly GCA_030674155.1). NCBI lineage: Eukaryota > Metazoa > Mollusca > Gastropoda > Neogastropoda > Muricidae > Stramonita > Stramonita haemastoma. The sequence continues at coordinate 6,388,545 of CM060335.1, forward strand.
TTTGATGCTAAACTGGCCTACACACGACAAGAATCTGCCATCAGACATTTCCTTGTATATTTCATTATTGCCAAAACACTTTCTCACAACAATCTTCAACCGTATAAGATTTATTTTTGCGTCAAGAATCGTAACAGATATTTTGAATGTAAAAACAACAAAAAAGATAATGGAATCAGAAATAGAACTATATCTAACTTTTTCTATATGGAGAACATCAAAGTTTTCTGGTCATCAGAACTCAGACGCAGGCGCGGAGTGCAATGTTGGCAGGCATTAAAGTAGAGCCTACCCCTCAGTCAGGAGAATGCTGCCACTGACCACCACCAATGCCGGTTATTCAGCCACACTCTGTTATACCTGCTCACTTGCATATAAAATCTTCAAAGGTAAAGGTGTCCCATAACCTGTGTGGTCGTAGGGGAGCGAGGCGTCAGAGACCTCAGCTTCTCTAGGGGCCAGCATGTTGAGGGCGGCGCCCATCTCCTCTCCCTTGCTGCTTTATCTTCCCTGATCCTAAAGAGGGCAGGGATCCATTTACAGCTGGGGGGAACTGTACTGTAGCCAAGGCGCGCAAACGGCCACCCATCCAATTGGCAACCACGCTCGACGCTGCTTAACTTTGACTGGGGGAAAGCGAGCGCTCTGACCACTGAGCTATCCCGTCCAAATCTTCAGACTGTGGCTAAATCCTGTTCCTCTTCTCTCCAACATAAACCACAAAATGACCACCAAAAAAAATAAATGCCCAAAATTCTCTCAGGCACACACACACACACAGCTCCATTCTGACGCTACTTACGGACAGACATAGGCAAACAGACTTAAAGGCATGGAGATGGAGTCGGCGTGTGATGGGGTGGCTGGCTCCTTCAGAATGGGGCTTCAAAAACTAATGTAGGCCCAACACCACCACTAACTGTTATTATCATCCAAAGCAAACAGAAAATGTGTTGTTGGTTCCTTGGCTCGAGCTTTGAGGTTTACTGATGGTGAGAGATTTGCAGTGGCCTATGTTATGACCATTTACCCATCATTAAGGTAGCTGCATTCCGACTTTGGGGATGGTGTATGAACACAACACCAGTATTCATGCAGGTTGCGGTTTTCTTCTGTTGGCTATCCGTTCCTAGCAGCATGCAATGGCCTACTCTTCTGAAAGGCGGAGCAGGTTCTTAACATGTATGCAAGATGTTCTGCATCCGTTCACACACGGGACCTCGGTTTCTAATCTTGTCCATAGGAATTTCAGGGCACTGAAGTGGGGAATTACGTTAATTCCAGCTTTTAAAAAATCGCCTGGAAGGGGCTCTCTTCTCTGCTGTCACTTCTCAATTTTAATCTATTTGATTTCATTATAACCAGTGTATCTCCTGACATGAATGTCTGGTCGGTTAGGGATTGTGTTTGTTGAATACATATCTATCTCTTTTGTCTTAAATAAGTATTCATGTACACAGTGGGGATTATGCATTTGTTGAATGTATTGTTGAATGTTTCTTTTCTTCTTTTTTTTTTTTTTGCAACCATAGGTTGAACTTCTATTCTTGGTGATGGTGATGTTGTTTTTCCTTGTTGTTGCTTTCTGTTTTATCTTTGCTTTTTGGCTTTTCTCCTGTTTTGGTAGGGTCTTTTTTTTCTTCTTTTTTTTCTCTATTCCCTAATCAGGGCAAGGGCCGGATGAAAAAAAGTATGTAAATGCTTACTCTGTTGTCCTTGAAAAAGAAAGATTATTCATTCATTCATTCTCTCTCAAACAAAACACACAAAAAACACCGCCCCCAGAAAAAAGCAACAAAAAACACACAACCCAACAACAAAGAAACCAAAAACAAAGCAAAGAAAAAAACAAAAATAAACAATAAACAAAAAAAAAACACCTACAAAATAAAAGAGATTATGCACACAGATACTGAAAGAGAGAGGTATTTATTTATTTATTCTTTTATATGTGCTTTTTTACATCCAGTTCCCGTGTGTATGCAGTTTTGTATATTCTGTCATCCGTTCCCGGCACACGATGGCCTACTCTTACGAAAAGCGGAACAGGATTTAACGTGTGCGCAAGATGTTCTCTGTGCGTGCGCACACGGGGCCTCGGTTTATAGTCTCATCCGAAAGACTTTTAGGGAGAGTGGAGTCAGCACTGGTGTTAACTCCAGGGGAAAAATCCCTTCGAACGGGAATCGAACTCGGTCGTCAAATTACGAGCGCAATGTTCTGACCACTAGGCTATCCCGTCAGCAAATAATTAAGAGGAAAAAAAAAAAGAAGAAGAAAAAACCTATCACTGTCAAGGCTGATACCCATGATGCACGTGGAGCTGAACTCTGCTCACCCACGGAGGGTGTTGAGCTGTTTCGCCAAACCGACAGTGTCATTTCTGATTAGGCAACCACTGGCCCAAGTTCGTGTAGAAACCTTTACGCATGCAGAAAATCCACACCATGCATCGTCGCTGCACAGTGCATTTTCCCACCTGAGGCTGCAGGTAACTTGTTTTTATTTTTGTATAGTACTAGGCTGGTTTGTTTGCTATTCATGATGTGCTTGAACTAATAATAATTGATAAAATGTATAACGCACTTAATCTTTATCTTGCAAAAACAAATAAGTGCTTGCATTCAAACCATTGTTACACATGTCACAAGTAGTTTTAATAGTCAAGTTCACACACACACACACACACACACACACACACACACACACACACACACACACACACACACACACACACACACACACTGAAGGTTATAGGCCCTGTAGCCTTACTTTGGCCGGTTGATGGGTAGTTCGAATGGTGAAGGCAGACAGATCTAGATTTCCGTGAGCTCCCTCATCTGTGGCTGAATTATTTTCCCTTGGTATTTCAAGACTAAAGGAACAAGCTTGTATGCGTTTTTTAAAAATACAGTTCCCGTGTACATGCAGTTTTGCAAATCTTATCATTGCCTAACTGACACAGGGTTATTTCTGTCTCCTGTTATGTTTTATTGTAGCCCTTCATTACCCCTCCCCCCCCCCCCCCTTCTTTTTTTTAAAAATACATCTTTTATCCCTCCCTCTCTCCTTCTCTGTCTTTCAGTATCTGTTCTAACATTTTTTTCGTCAGACATTGTATTTATTAAATGCATAGGCCCTATCTTTTCTTCTTCTTTAAAAAAAAAGATGATTATCAATGTATCGTATGGGAATTATATAATCAGTTGAATGTATACCTATTTTTCTTAAATCATAGGTTGAACTTTTATTGTTGGTGATGATTTTTCTTTTGTTATATTTTATGGGTTTTTTGGGGGGTGGGAGTGGGGAGGTATTTGGGTTTTTGTTGGTTTGCTTGTTTTTTAAGGGGAGGGGGGGGGGGGAGGCTGCTATTCCGTAATCAGGGCATGGGCCCGACGAAAAAAAGTATGTGCATGCTTACCCTGTTACCCTCGGAAAATAATTCGTTTGTATGTCCGTCCGTCCGTCCGTCCGTCCGTCCGTCCGTCCGTTCGTTCGTTCGTTCGTTCGTTCGTTCGTTCGTTCATTCATTCATTCTATGTCTGTGTCTGTGTGTCTGTGTGTCTGTGTGTGTGTCTCTCTCTCTCTCTCTCTCTCTCTCTCTCTCTCTCTCTCTCTCTCTCTCTCTCTCTCTCTCTCTCTCTCTCTTCTCTCTCTCTCTCTCTCTCTCTCTCTCGTTTAATATCACTATATACAGACTTTGATCATACAAAAAAACAAAAAAACAAAACTCAAACCAAAACAACAAAATCTCCTTTACCGGTAAACAAGGACTGCTCCCTTTAAAAACCGGAAGTAATGCGCACTCCCCTCTCTTCAATGCAAATGGCGTTAGTTTTCATTTCGCTTTCGTTTTATCATGCATAGCTTTGTTTAGTGGCTTTTAGTGTCATTCAGTTTTATGTCATGATGAACACTATGCCCAGTGAAAAAGGTATGGGCCTTCAAAGTCCAAGAAGCGCAAATTTTGGGGAAATAGGTACACTTAGGAATGAGAATAAAACATGGAATGGCAAAACTGAAGGTAAAGAAACTGAAAGTTCCAAGTTTTGAAACAAGTGTTCAAACATCACTCTGTCGGAACGAAAGCTTAAGAGCCACGACTTGTTCAAAATCATCTTGGATTCATGTTGCCTTTATATTGCCTTGGCTTTAAAGCACGTGCAAGATGTTCTCCGTGTGGTTTATAATTATACAGTCTCAACAGGGGAACTAAATGAGTGCCATCAGATCATGAACACAATGCTCTAACCACCGGGTTAATGTGTACCCCAAGTGGAGTTAAGTGTTTGTTAGTGTAACATTTTCATGTTTAGTTTCCGGGGTAACTAAACTGTCAAGGAATTGTTTTTATGTAGCAGGAGTCTTGCATAAAAAGGAACACACTTAACACGGTAGATAGAATGAAAGTGTTTGCATACAAACACATTTAAAAGTGCATACACATCTGACATACTACTCGCATAACACACACTTGCAGTAGAATAGACAGTATCACTGATGTGAGTGCTATTCAAAACTAACGGAAAACTTTATGTTCACAGGTTGGCAGGAGAAAGACGACATGCACTATCTTCAGCCTCTCAACCCACATCTACAATCCAGAAAGCAGGAAAGATGGGACTTGCCTCACTACTGGCCTCTACTCCGTGAGCTACAAACCTGAGGGAGGCAGAAGTCATGGAAACGGCCACAGCTGACACTTCGCTCTGTACAGTTCCAGAAAATCACCTGGTAAGCCTTGACCAATGCCCAGTCTGGCGTCTTGCAGGCCTTCCAGTCCAACAGAAATCAATTCTCACCTGAATGACGTTTAGTCATGTAGTGGATCCCCTTCCATTGCTATTTTTCTTGACAGTGTTAGGGGGACATGCAGCTTCAACTATCGGTAAAATGCGAGTATGAGAAGATATCTTTACTTTTCATTCAGATACTTGGCAAATGTCTACATGTGTAGTTCTATAGGCATGATGCTGGCGGGCACAGTGGCAGCAGCAGTAGTTGAGCACACCCACACTGACACTGCATGCTTTCCGCAAACATGCGCTACTGAAAAGGGGGAGGGGGGGGAGAGAGATGGGTAAATCTTGATGTCAAGAAAACTCACATGCACAAATTTTAAACAAAATTAAATCAGATAACACAAGCCATTCTATGTCCATTCATGTACCGTTCTAAGCTCTCTCTCTCTTTGTCTCTGTCTCTCTCTCTCTGTGTCTTTGTCGCTCTCTCTTTTGCTCTCTCTTTTGCTCACTCTCTCTCACCCAAATCACACGTTTGTTTTGCCTTGATTTTTCAGGTAACTTTGCAGCAATCTACCTTCTCACCACACAGGCCACACATGATCTTGCCTTGTTAGACCCATGTTGGTAGAGGGTAGGGAATGGCTGACACAGGAAACCAACAAAACCTGTCAGGGTTTTGTTTTCTTGGGATCTTGGACATGGAAAATAGTTGGTCTTAAGTCTTCAGAATGAGACTTATCAAATCTGAATCCTTCAGTTTTCACAAATAGGTTTGCCTGCTTCCAGTTCACAAAGGACCGAGTCTGCACATAGTCTTATTTTCATGTGAATGTATTCCTCTCTCTGTCTCTCTCTGTCTCTGTCTGTCTGTCTGTGTCTGTCTGTCTGTCTGTCTGTCTGTCTGTCTCTCTCTCTCTCTCTCTCTCTCTCTCTCTCTCTCTCTCTCTCTCTCTCTCTCTCTCTCTCTCTCTCTCTCTCTCTCTCTCTCTCTCTCTCTCTCTCTCTCTCTCTCTCTTTTGTCTGTCTGTTGTCTCTGTGTCTCTCTGTTACTGTTTCTGTCACACACGCAGGCACATATGCACGCACACACACACACACACACACACATACATACACACACACACACACACACACACACACACACACACAAAATCACATTTTGCGTGCTTCCAGTTTCTGAAGGACCAAATCTGAAAAGAGGGTCTTATTTTTGTGTGAATGGGTTGACGGGGTTTGGCACTTCTGAAACACTTTGTTTAGATGGAGTGGAAAAAAGCAGCTGCAACAGTTCCTTCAACAGGTTTACAGGTCGGTCTATCATGCGTATTTCCGTCTGCTCATGTTTTGTCCCGGAGTTCTGTCGCTGGGTTATTCATTCGGACTTCCCTGTTAGCTGGTGAAGGATCACTGGGCACCAACTTCTGATTGCTTCAGTATTGCTTGCTAAAAAATTAGAATGAAATAAAATAAAAATGGGAATAAAATAAATGTGAATGAAATAAAGTGAGTTAAACTTAAAAACTAAAACTGAAATCCAGCAAAATAAAATTGAGAGAAAAATTGAAAAATAAAACTAAAAAGGTAGAAATAGAATAAAATGAAATAAAATAAAATTTAATAGAACAAAATAAAGCAAAAATAAAACAAAATAAACCAGCCATAAAATTAGCCACTAAAAGAATAAAATAAAACGGGGAAGCAAGCAATGTGACAGCAATCTGGGTGACAGTGATCTTGTGGTACAAAGTTACCACCACCTGCAACAGTGGGTTTGAGACGGTGGTCCTTCATGACGTGTTTCAACTTGTCGTTGCGTTCCATTTCTGATGGGTTTCCTGGTGTTGGGAATTGCCACCACCAGTTTGAGACAGCGGTCAAGAGGTATTGTGACATGGTCATCCCTTTCCATTTGTTTGGTTTCTTTTGGTCCCTTTCCATTTGTTTGGTTTCTTTTGGTCCCTTTCCGTTTGTTTGGTTTCTTTTGGTCCCTTTCCATTTGTTTGGTTTCTTTTGGTCCCTTTCCATTTGTTTGGTTTCTTTTGGTCCCTTTCCATTTGTTTGGTTTCTTTTGGTCAGGATCATCACCACTGCTTTGAGACAGTAGGCAGAGGCATTGGGATTTGGTCGTCCCTTTCCGTTACTAATGGGTTTCCTTATGTGGGGAATGACACCACCTACAGTGGCTTTGAGACGGTGGTTATGAGGTATTGCGACTTGGTCGTCCCTGCGTTTCCTTTGCCTCCCCTCCCTTTATCAAACATGGGTCCTGACCTGGTGAGTCATCGTGTGGATCACTGGGGAGTCATCTTGTGGGCCAGGTTCTGTGGATCATCTGAGAGTCTTCTCCATGAGGGGGGCTGTTGTCTGCTTCAAGTTCTTGTGGGTGAGTATACAGGTCTGTATGTACAGTAACTGCTGAGTCGGTGAGTGACTTTGTGATATATGATTCAGGTTTTTTTGTTGTTGTTTTTTTTTGGGGGGGGGGGGGGGGGGGGGGGGGGTTGAGGGGAGTGGTATAGGTTTGAGTTCACATTCTTTAATTAAAATGAGTCACTTAGTTTTTTAATGACAGAGCTTGTGGTGCTTGGTTACTGCGGCCATGGGAACGTCTATATATCTGGAATGGAGGATATCCCATGTTGACAGAAATAATGCCTCCTTATTTGCAAATTATTTGTAAAAAATGTATTGCATAAGAACTGGGTGGTTCATTGTAATGTTTATTTCACGCCATAAACTGATCAGAATGGAACTTGACTAAATTGAGGAAGTGATCAATTTTTATCTGAACCAGTAAGGGTACTTGTATTTTTTCTTCAATCTTTTTCTGACCTGATACTTTTTCCTGTCCATTTTTTTTTGGGGGGGGGCATCTTTTTGCTTGTGCCTTATTTATTGCCTTTTTTTTCTTTTTTTCATAACTCAGCTAGAGCTTTAAGGTTTACCAATGGAGAAATGTTTGTATATTGTATACTATAGTATTTTGCCTATCATTAAGGTAGCTGCATTCCAACTTAAGGAAGATGTTTAAACATGGTGTAAATGCAGTTTTAAAAAGTGAATAATTTCCATTCTTACTGGAAAAATATCACAAGTGTCCCCCTTTTTTTACAAATTTAAATTGTAAGGAAGAGATGTTCAGTACTTCACACTTGCCCATTGTTCACTTCTACTTTAGAATTTTCTTACTGACACCTCTCCTGGTAAAGTCTTTAATTTCATTTTGTAATTTTGTGTTCATGGTCTATAGCTATCATTGTTTTATTTTCCACCGGATTTTAACTTTCTGGTTTGTTTTTTCCAGGTTCCATATGAGATGGGAGAGTGCCACTTGAGTCCAACACCACTGTGCACTTCTTATGACTGGCAGCAAAAAGAAATTAATCAGGTATTGTTGATTTTGTCAGCTTTTACTCTGTCTATAGATCTGTCTGTCTTCAACTTTGTATGTTTTTTGCCATATCTGTCCTCTGTTGTGCCCGTCTTTTTCTCTTTTGTTTGTCTGTCCTTGCTTGTTTTTGCATTTGTGTCGTTTTGTTCATTTCGTCCTCTTTCTTGGGTCTTGTATTTTTTTTGGTTGTCTTTCAGCTTCTTGCTCTTTTCTGTCTGCCTGTCTCAGGCATGAAAAAGTAGGGAAAACTTAGACATTATGAGATCAGAGCTATAGGAAACACCACATTAGATTAACAAAATACTTCTGTGCATGCTGGTAGGGTTGTTTTGTTGTTGTTTTTTTGTCTTGTGTTCCTACCAGCACAAAATGGCATACCCTTCTGAAATGCGAAACGGGTTTTTAACATGTACACAAGATGTTCTGCATGCATTTGTACACAGAGCCTTAGTTTGTAATATCAAACTGAAGAACTTTGACATTGTTTGATTTTTCCATCAAACTGGGAAGAAAGGGCGATGCTGGGAATTGAACCCTGGTAATCAGGGTTTATTTGTTGGCAAGTGGACATGATGTGTAAAATATGGAAATGATGGAATTGTATTAGAACTGGAAGACTGTGTGAAAGGGCTGCACTCTGTGCATTCCCCATCGTATTGTCTAGTGTCAGTCAGGCCCTAGAGATTACAAACACCTGCGGTGTTGGCATAATTTAAGCATTTTTCAGTATTGCCTGTAAAGTAGTGGATACTCAACGTTGTGGTCCCAGTCTTCCCATTAAGCCTGTAGGTTTTGCTCTAGATAGTAGTAGGCGGGAGTTTAAGAAAAAAAATCTTAACACAATAAACATGCCAATTCTGGGATTCGAACTCGTGAATAACTCACTACGAGTGTCAAATGTGTTGGCGACTGTACCATGGGAGGTGGTCGATTTTTATCTTTTTAAAAAAAATATATATATATAAATATAATATTCTAGTAAAAAAATTTTTTTTTTATTGAACCAGGTACTGTGTCAGCCACAACAGCTCTAGTAGTGAAATCCAAAATGAAATAGGACTGGGGTTATTTTGTTTTCTTTCTGTTCAAACAGGACTGTTAAACCAGGCCATCAACTGACCATCCAGTTTTACCTGCAACGACTGCAGCAGAGGCTGCTGTGCACGAGGTGAACTTGTGAAGTGATCCTGGTGTTCCCTGCATGACTGAAGTGAACGACGACGAAGCAGACATTGTCCCCTGAGACAGGAGGCTTACAAAAGGGGGCAAGCATGATTTTTGAAATTTTTTTTTATTTTATACCACTTTGTCACAGCAGATTACTCTGCATGAATCAAGGTGTCTCACATTTAGGGCAAAATCCTAGTAAAAAAAAATTGCTATCATTTATAATCCAAGCATTTTCTGTTTAATATATATAGTCTTAAAGGACATTTGGGGACAGGATAGCTCAGTGGTCAAAGCACTTGCTCTCCCCAAGCTGGTATTTTTTTCTTTCCCCAAGCTAATGTTACACAGCATTGAGCATGGTTACCTCTGAGATTGATGACCGTTTGCGCCTTGGCTTCCAGTACAGTCCCATAGTTCACCCATCTGTCAGTTAGAATGATTGAAACTGTTTACGTTTTCCAAAAATGCTCTTGTTGTGATATGCCTTGTGGGACTGGCAACAATTTTTCCCCCCAGTAAAAGATCAAGTGAAAGAATATACTTTTGTAATCTTCCCCTTTACTCTTGAGTCTTATATAACTTGATTTTGAAAAATTTATCCTGGTCATGAGATGACTTGAAGCTGGCAAGACTTCATTGGCCATTGTAAATCTATGCTCTGGCCATCACTAGCAATTTTTTTATATTTATATGTCCAAGATCTGAGATAATTTCAAATCTCCATAGTTTTTTTTTTATGTAAGCAGAATTGGTGACATGTTTTACAGTTTTGTGAACCAATCTGTGTGATGACATGCCAGTGGTATACCATTTCTAACTGGTTTGTGGCATCAAGTACATCTATGAAAGTTTGAGAATGAATTGAAAATCACTCTGCCCCCCCCCCCCCCTGCCCCATTCGTGGACTAGAGCTCTGAGGTTTTTACCCACCATTAAGGTGGTCGCATTCCAACTTTGGGAATGACAGCTAAAATTTTTATAAGCAAATTTCATGTTCTGCTAAGTATTAGTGTTCTGGTTGTGGTGTGGTGTGGTGTGGTGTGGTGTGGTGTGTTGTGTTGTGTTGTGTTGTGTTGTGTTGTGTTGTGTTGTGTTGTTGTGTTGTGTTGTGTTGTGTTGTGTTCTGTGTGTGTGTGTGTGTGTGTGTGTGTGTATGTGTACGTGTACGTTTGTGTGTGTGTGTGTGTGTACGTTTGTGTGTGTACGTTTGTGTGTGTGTGTGTGTGTACGTTTGTGTGTGTGTGTGTACGTTGTGTGTGTGTGTGGGTGGGGGGGGGGGTGGGGGTGGGGGGGGGGGGGGTAGGAGGAAAGGAGGGAGGACATGGGGAGGGACATAGGATGGAAAGAGAAAGGAGGAAAGGGGTGGTCTAGGAGGGTTAAGATGCATGTTAAGCATATGTAGAGAACTGGCTGATAGGTTTTTCTCACATAGTTTATTTGGGGTTTCTTTTGATAGGTTTTTTCTTACACAGTTTATTTGGGACTCCTTTTTTTCATGACAGCAACTTTTTAAATAGTTTATTTTGTGCTTTAAATCATAAAAAATTTTTTATTATGAAAGCAACTTTTTCCTCTCATGGCTTCTTTCAGTATCTGTATTTGAAAAGATGAAAGTAAAATTGTTCAAAAATGTCTTAGACCTGAAAGCACTGTTACACAAAACTGAAAATTTGTGGACACCGAAGTCCATTACTACGCCTTAGCTGTTGTTAGGATTCGTGATCTGGACTTGAAGCTATATACTGTTGTGAGTGATATATGACCTTCATGGTCGGTGGGCCTATAAACATTAAATTAAATTGAAGTAAATACCATTGTGTCTATAGCTACATACCATTTGTCTATGTGCTATTGTGTCCACATGCATTCTAACATTCAGACCGACCAGCTGACAGACAACCCTTGCATGGTGTTAACTGTTAACACTAACCCTGACACTCGCCTTTACCCTAACCCTGGCCCCACATGTGGACACAAAAGGCAGGTGGACAACAGGTATATGCCGACACTATGGCTGAACAATTTTTTTTTGTTGGTGTTGAATCAAATTAAATTGTTCCAAGTTAATGATTAAGCACAGAGCCTCTTTACACCTTGCTCTTGAAACAAAAACAAAAAATTGTATGCGAACAGTGATTAACAATATTAAATTACCAAAGTTTGAAAATGATCATCAAATGCCAATTGTAACCATTTTTATATCATTACTTGGTTGGAGCTCCGATGTTCACCAATGGTTAGATTTTGCAGACGCAATCGCTTTTGCCCATAAGGGTAGCAGCATTCCGACTTCAGGAATGTAGTAAGTTATGATCCAATACTGCTGCTAGGGTTGGTAAGAGGAGGGGTGTTAGAATTTTGTGGTCTATAGAAATGGGGAAAGAGGTGTAATGACTGAAGATGGGGATGGTTTCTTGTTTTGGAGATGATGATGTATTCATATCGGTATTTTTGAGATAGTATTTCTTTTCCGTATTTCTACTGTATGGAGAGAGGGTGCAGGCAGTCAGACTTTGCGGCGAGATTCAGGGGAGGGTGGGGCAGGGAGGGTTTAAAAATGTTTATTGTAAAAGAAAAAAGAGGTGGTGGTTTTAGAAGGCATGATTAAATTAGAATGGTGAATCAAAAAAAAATAACAGAAGCAGGGGATGGGGGTTTTAGAATGCATTATTGAATAGTGACTGGGGAAAACTGGGAAACAGTGAAGATGCATCGCAGAAAAAGGGCGTTTTTAAAGAGGAGGGGGAGAATGTTCAGGTCAGCGGGAATGAGTGAGTGTGGTGTTATGTGTGTGTTTTATTTGTTAATGGTTTTTTTGGTGTGTTTTATTTTTAATTTTCTTATTTCAAGGATAATGGAATATTTATTTTATTCATTTTATTTTTTTGTTTATTCTTTTACATCAAGGATAAAGGAATAAGCGTATGTGTGCATTTTTACATTCAGTCCCTGTGTATATGTGGTTTTGTAAATTTTGTCATCCGTTCCCACTGGCACACAATGGCCCACTCTTTTGAAAAGCTGAACAGGTTTTTAAATGTGTGCACAACATGTTCTGTGTGGGTTTGTACATGGGGCCTCGATTTATAGTATCATCCAAAAGACTTTTTTTTGGAAAATATCCCTTTGATTCAAGCTAGGGTCGTTTGATTGCAAGCGCAATGTTCTAACCATTAGGCTGTCCCATCCCTCTTGTTTTTTTTTTTACATCCAGTCCCTGTGTAAATGTGGTTTTCTAAATTGTCATCCATTCCCACTGGCACACCAGCGTGTGTGTTCATTTTGATTTATTTTTTATTTCATGGATAATGGACAAGCACTCATGTGCCTTTTTCTCCATGCGCATGCAGCTTTGTAAATTTGTCATCCGTTCTCATGGCATGCGTGTAGGAAAGATGGACTTGTATGGCAGTGAAATCTATGGAATGGTATACCACAGGTATTTCTCATCACCAGTGTAGGCTATATTGTGCAACTAGCACAAAAGTTAGTTACCCCTGTGTGTGTGTGTGTGTGTGTGTGTGTGTGTGTGTGTGTGTGTGTGTGTGTGTGTGTGTGAGGCTTTATTTTTTGGTAGGGGGAGGGGGGTGGGGGGAATGTGAAGTGCACAATGGCACTTACTGAAATGAGTTTGAGTTCTGTGTGTGTGTATGGTTTAAAGAAATTTCAATTTGTTTGCTTTGCAGCTGTAACCAGTTTTTTACTTTAGGAAAGTTGGCATTATTTTGAAAGGATGGATGTACAGGTAGTATTGGAATGTTACATAAAAATTGCAGAATTTGATTTTCAAAAAATTGTGTGTATATCTTTTTGTTTTTATTTTGTTGTTGTTGGGGTTTTTTTATTTTTTTTTTTTTTTATTTTTTTTTTTTACAAACTTTAATTAGAAAAGGCCTTTTTTTCCATGTTGTCTGACAATTGGGAATAAGAAAACCATTTATACTTTCCATTATATGTGTAAGATTGCAGGTGTGTCCTGCTACCATATTTCCTTCTCACCTTTTGCTTTGCCATAAGTCAGGGACATGCCCATTACCCAGGTCATGGCACTCCCAGCTCATTGATAGACTGCTCCATCTGCATCTCTCCCAGCAGTCTTTGATTTCCATTGTCAGCACAAATGCACTCTGTCAAAGCCTGTTCTGTGTGTGTGTGTGTGTGTGTGTGGTGTGTGTGTGTGTGTGTTGTGTGTGTGTGTGGTGTGTGTTTGTGGGTTTTGTGTGTGGGTTTTGTGTGTGTGTTTAGTGTGTGTTTAGTGTGTGTTTAGTGTGTGTGTGTTTTGTGTGTGTGCTGTGTGTGTGTGTGTGTGTGTGTGTGTGTGTGTGTGTGTGTGTGTGTGTGTGTGTGTTTGTATGTGTGTGTGTGTGCGCGTGCGGGGGTAATCTTAAAAGTGATTAAAAAGAGGAGGTGGGGGGTAGAGGCCCCGCCATGTAATTTAGAAAAAAACATGAAGAATAACAGGAAAGGGAGACCCATTTTCTAAACAACAGAAAAAAGGGGTGGGAAGGGGTTAGGAACCCAGGTTGTGAAAAACTAGAAAATGTGAATTTCTTTTTTTGGGGTGTTTGGTCGTAAACAGTAAATGTTTACAAGCAGTTGTACAAGACACTTGGCTGTATTAATGTTTTTTAAAAAAATATAGTTTTAATAGTATTTTTTGGTGCTTTTAATTTTAAGTAGCAGAAAAATGGCCCCTTTTCTTATTGCTTCCTTGAAACATTTGGCTTTTTTTTTTTTTTTTGACTTACAATATAATGTTTTTTTGTTTTTTTGTACTCAATTTGAAGTGCTGAGTGCAGAGTGAAGCAGCGTATTGCTGATACATTTTTCTTTGTATAGTTTTCTTTACAATGTAACATTGCCCTTTCTTGAATGAATTACTTTCATATTTTCATTTTTGTTTTCATACCGCTTTAAGTCGCAGCAGATTTCTCTGCATGAAATTTGGGCTATTTTTCCTGTGGAGAGTGCGTTGCCACAAGAGCAGTGCCACCCATTTTTTAATATTTTTTTTATCTTATCCTGTTTGCAACTGTATGCTTCCCTACGGTAGTGGTTTTTTTCTACAGAATTTTGCCAGGGCCAACTCTTGTTGCTGTGGGTTCTTTTACATGCACTAAATAATTGTAACACACATGACCTCAGTATATTGTTATGGGCCCAAATGGGATTCAAACCACCACACACTTCTGACCCAGACTTTGCTTTTTAGACAGGTGCATTACCTCTAGACCATTGATCCACACAGTGCTTTTAAATTTGCATATTCAGTAATGGATTTGGGGGGCATTTGATGTTTCAATCTTTATTTAGGACGCTTCAAATATCTCTGCTTTATACGGGCAGTTGTGCAGCTGGTTCACTTGCATTAAACCATTTCAAGGAATTCCCACATTTTTCGCCTTCAAATGAGGAATAGTGTGTGTGTAGCTTGTTGCCTATTTTTTTTTTATTAAAAAAAAAATCAATTACATGTATCAATTCTTGATCATAACTTAAGACATGGCTTAAAATCATGTCTTCGACACATCCTCTTTTTATGAAATTTTAGATGGTTTTGCATGGTAGACTTTAAAGTTATGCAGTTAATGTTGTTTGCTGCCCCTAGCCCCCCCCCCCCCCCCTTCCCATTTGCTTTTCCTATCATTCCATGGTCAGTGTTAGCTTTACTATGTACATTATTTTAAAATGTATTGCATTTGAAGCTCCTTTTGATTGAATTAACTCTGATGAAAGGATGAATTTGAAACCCCATTTGCCGGTAGGATGTGAAGTTTTTATTTTGGATTGCAAGTGTTAGTACTTTCCTTGCTCTGTTTGTACATTTCATAAAAAAAACTTTTTGTTTACTGCCCCAAAACCAGTTAAACTTTTTCTAAAATTCCAAATGAAAATGTAGTTTAACAACCCAATTTGATTACTGTTGTATGTGATGAACAAAAATGAGTGGAGAAAATTTTGCATGTTCCTTTAGAGGATCAACAAATGTTTCCTGTAACCAGTATTGCTTCTATTTTTTTTTCTGTAGATATCTGAATTATTTATACATTGTTTTGTAAAGTGGTGAGCACACACCAGTGGCACTTGACTACCCAACTGACTTTTCCTGAGAAAGAGAAGCTGAGAAGCTTTTCGTGGTTGCTAACAACCTGAAATGAAATGAAACGAAAGTTAAGCACAACATCTTTAAAACTTGCAAGCTGATGTTTTGCACATACTTTTCCCCCTAATATTAAATTGAACATTTTTTAGGGTGTTTGTGCTTTCTGGCTGTAAAGATAGCATGGCTGGAATTAAGCCTTTTGCCATTTTTGTGATTTAAAAGCATATTGGAATGAACACTTTAGTTTGCGTTTTTTCACTGAAGTTGGCTCTTCATATGGTCTGACGGCTTTTTTTTTTTTTTTTACACATGAACACGTCATGTAAACATCTGAACTGGCCAGGGCTGTCCTACAGGGAACAGCAAAAGCAGGGAGACAAAGAGGCAGACAGAGAAAACGATGGGAAGTCAAGAGTGGACAGGCCTTGGGTGGAACGATTTTCTATGGAAGCAGAGGACCGTGGGGAGTTGAGGAAGCTGGTTGCAAAATCTTCAGTTGTGCCCCCATGGTCTGCAGGACTACGGGACAGGTGTAGGCGAAGGAAAATTAACAGGTCATTGGTGCCCGAGATATCTCAAATGTTAACAAGCTTTTGAAACAAGTCAGTTGGTGTGTCATTGTCACAGCTGGTCAGAGCACTGGGAAAAGCCTACCTCCCCCTTCAGCCATAAAAGATGCTGGAGTTAGGGTTGGGTAGCCGGCTCGCAGCTCAAGTAAAACGTATTTTAAAATTATTTGTTAAACATACTGCCACAGCTTGATGAAAAGAAATAATAATAATAATAAAAAATGACCAAGGTCTTTGTTCATAGTTCTGTTCATGAATGATTGATTGCAAAAATGTAGAATGTGTACAAGATCTCGGATGCATATATACACCTTATATCTGTACTCCTCTCTCCCACCCTTTTTTTTGTCTGTCTTGCTCTTTCCCCTCCCTTACATTTATAAGTACCCAATCAGTTCTGCAGCAAATATATATGAACAACTCAGACCCATTGAGATGTTCTCGAATGCCTGTCAAAAATGAACAATGCACAGTTTTAAAATTTTGTGATATGACCGCCCTGATCTAGCCTGTGTGGTCGGCGGGGCTATAAACATGATTTGGAATAGAAATAAACATTAGTGCGCAGGATATGTCCTATGTAGAACATTCAAGCATTCCTTGCATACAATTTTTTTTACTAAGTTCCTCAAAGTCTGGATTCAAACCTATGCAAAATGATTCAAAATCACTTTAAAATGTATCATCAGATTAAAAAAAAAAAAAAATCATCAGATTTGTCAATCTTAGCATGCAAGTGCACAAATTCAGTCATACATTATATTTAGTGAATGAGCATATTAATGTGTGCATACATATGTATGTGAAGTGTGTACAGGACACATTTTTACTTTAAACATGGTAGTGTGTGTGCGTGTGCACGTGT
Source organism: Stramonita haemastoma (assembly GCA_030674155.1). NCBI lineage: Eukaryota > Metazoa > Mollusca > Gastropoda > Neogastropoda > Muricidae > Stramonita > Stramonita haemastoma. Next base: position 6,405,391 of record CM060335.1, read on the forward strand.
GTGTATGTGCATGTGCATATGTGTGTGCGTGTGCATGTGTGTGCCAGCATGCTCTGCTGCATCTGCACAAAAAGTGTTAGGGAATTGATTCGGGCTTAAACTGAAACGGTAAAAATCACACCCTTCCCTTTTTTACACATACCTGTCTACCCATCAAAATGCTTTTTAAGTTTCATATATTAAACATACAATTTTCAGTAATTTGGGATTTCTGTCAGTGCCTCTAAACTTGCTTTTTACAGATACTGTTTGTTTAAGCCATGTTGAAGAAATATATCCCCCTATCTTTTTTTTTTTTCTTTTTTTTTTTTTTACTAGAGTGCTTGCACACAAGCACACATACAGGGACATGCAAATAAAAACATACATGCATGCATGCATGCACGCACGCGAGCACACACACACACACACGCACACACGTGCACACTATCCATATCGCTGCGCAAGTTTTTCAGTTTTACCCCACCTGTCCAACATCATACTGGCCTGACTTCTGCAGAGGTGGCTATGCTTACTGTGGCCAGCCTTGGTTAGGCCTATGTGTCCAATAACATTTTTTTTTAAAGCTGTTGTCAGGTAGTAATTTTGTAATAGACGTTTGGATTATTTATTAAACGGTGTCCAAGTGAGTGTAAAACTGCAAATCCACTGTTGAATAATGATCAAGCTCAATAATGACTCGGCAGTTTTACAACAAAACACCTGCTGGGAAAAAAATAAAGACAAAATTGTAACAACCTGACTGAATAGTAAGCAGCTGATTGCAAATGCTCTGAATTTTTTTTTTAAAAACCTATCAGTCATTGATTTTTGATCCTTGATAAAATAATCAATTATAGCCATACAGTTATATCAGCCAGCCCACTGATCAATGACACAGCAGCCATTACTTCGTACACATCTGTAAAGTTACAATGTCTTATTTCTTTATTTTTCACTGACAGAACAGCAATAATGTTAATTTACTCCCACTAGGTGGGAGCAAAATCTGAAGATGGGGTGTATGTAGTAAGGGGGGGAGGGGGGGGGGGAATGGTGTAGGCTACCAAGTGCAAACCAAAACTATTAACCATTGTGATTTTAACATGAATGGTTCACATGGGTAGTTTGTTTAGATTACACTCCCTTTCCAACTCCAAAGGGGAAACATAACTTCAAGGTGTACTTTGCAACAAACTTTTGCTCAAGATTTCGCCCTCAGCCCCACTTTCTTCTGTTGTGAATGTATTAAGTTTTTCTCTGCATAAAAACGCACAAAAAAAAAATTAAAAAAACAACAGCAAAAGGATATTTAAGTGATTATTATGAATAGTGTAATCTATAACTATTATAATTGCTTTCATTATTATCATAATTATTTTTACCATCATCATTATTTTTATTCCAGTAAAGTGGTTTGATCACTTTCACTGGCTGATATTATAGCTTTTGCGTGTTTTGAGAAACTCTGCACTGTGGAATGCACATTTTGAGTGTATAACCCCCCCCCCCCCCCAAAGAAAAACACAAACAAACACCCCAACAACAAACAACCCAACAACAAACAAACACCCCACCCCCACCCCCTCCCACCCCCCAAATCCCCAAACAACAACCCCCCTACTCAAACAAGTCACTCTAGCTTGTATATCTAGGTTCAGATTTTTTTTTAAGCGTTTGTTTTTAATTAATCAAATTGATTCTTGCATAGTTGAATAGTAGTAGTCTACTTAGCAAGTTATTATAACCGTTATTACAGTAGGCCAACTTTTCTTCTTCTTTAAAAAAAAAAAAAATTAGAATCTATAATTTTGCTTACTTCCTGTTTCTAACGTCAACTTCCTGTTGCATGATCTGCACCAAGCGAGGTACAGTTGCGTTTTACTAAGAATTACATCGCCCTATACAACATTGACAGATGTCTATGTATGACATAATCGCTAAATTATGTATCAATTTTTGTTTTGTTAGTGTGTGATGGACGATCGCGTCAACAGTTTTAAGTTCAGAATGACGATTTGAGCTGTTTAAGTATAGTATTAGTTCGACTGCTAAGCCGACTGTCTGCCTGAAACTAAAAGTCTAACAAGTGAAATCTGTCGATCGATGAACAGTTGGTGTCAGTCACCAGTGTTGTTTGTTGAAAGCGAACCCGTTTTCATGTCTGTCATCGAAAATGTCACGCCCATGAAGTGTGTGTGTGTGCGTCACTCTGTGTGTGTGTGTGTGTGTGTGTGTGTGTGTGTGTGTGTGTGTGTGTGTGTGTGTGTTGTGTGTGTTCATGTATAATATCATTACAGGTGTATAGTGTGTGTGTGTGTGTGTGTGTGTGTGTGCGTGCGTGCGTGCGTGCGTGCGTGCGTGCGTGCGTGCGTGCGTGCGTGCGTGCGTGTGTGTTCATCATCACTTCATGTATACATGTGTGTGTGTGTGTGTGTGTGTGTGTGTGTGTGTGTGTGTGTGTGTGTGTGTGTAATATAATTACATGTGTATAGTGTGTGTGTGTGTGTGTGTGTGTGTGTGTGTGTGTGTGTGTGTGTGCTCATCATCACTTCATGTATACATACGTGTGTGTGTGTGTGCTGTTTTTTCACACTTAATTTTTTTTTTAAATTATTGAGTAATGCCTTCTCCAAGTTCTTGCCTGCGCAAATATATGAATAAAACTCAACAGCATCGCACAACTTCAGTGATAGATGACAGAAATCTACTATTATTAGCATACAATTATTGTTAGCATATTATTCATGAATGATGACTCTAGTCAGTTATAGACCTATCTCTATAAAATCATCATTTTTGCATTATGAGGTGGGGGAAGTTTATTTTTCTGTTCTTGCTAAATAGACCTAAGATGATATTATTAAAACTAAAGTAAAAGGTAAAATGCACCAAAACGATCCAGCTGCAGAGAATAGACTAGGCCTTCAGAAATGTTTGCAATTGGGGACGGGATAGCTCAGTGGTCACTGAGTAGCCCAGCACATTGAGGGCAGCACCCATCTCCTCTCCCTCGCTGCTTTACCTTCCCTGACCCTAAAGAGGACAGGTACCCATTTACAGCTGGGTAAACTGGGGGGACTGTACTGAAGCCAAGGTGCACAATCAGTCATCCATCCAACTGGTAACCACGCTCGATGCTGCTTAACTTGGCTGGGAGAAAGCGAGCGCTCTGACCACATAGCTATCCTGCTACCCCAGTCACAATATACAATTGAAGTATTAGTATTTTTTTCTTGATTATTTGTTTTTATTCTTATCACCCCACCCTTTATCCTTGGATCAAAAGACAAAACCCATCTGGCAAAGAGATGTCAGTGAGCATCCAATGGGTAAGGCAGCCAAGGAATTAATAACTGTGTTTAACATTGATACTTGAGTGATTGAAATTTGAACCTTTATTTCACTTGAAATGCCCCTGTCAGTTCTTTGTTATCTTAAGTTATAACTGTCATGTATTCAGCATGCTCTCCCTAAGTTGAAATCTATTGGAAACCATTTAGTTTTGTGGACTTTGTAATTCAAACATCGCCTACTTACTAAAAGTAAGTTGGTGTGGATAAACTCTCTGTGCCTGTAATATGGCCGATGAAACTTAGCACAGTCTTCCAGCAGCAGTATAATGAAGCTATGGTCATCAGACAGGAGTAATGAAAGTTAGTCTGATCTTAATAAAAGTTTCCCATGTAGAATTCAGTTTCTGAGACAAGATGAATTTAAATAAACCAGGGCATGATAGCAAAGACCAAGAGGAATGAGGATGACTGTGCAAAAACAGTGACACAATTAAGCAAGGAGGTATTTGATATCAAAGTCAAAAGCACAGACAGCAACAGCAGCAAAAACCAACAACAACTGCTAGCGAGCAGAACAGAGGATGAAGCTAAAATCTGTTTTAAATGTAACAGAATGCAGATATTTGATCTGCCACGACTCTGTACAACTTCTCGGCAATGACAGCACGGTCAGACAGTGGGAGTGTGGCCTCTAAAAAGAGGCTGCATAAATACATTTTGTTGTACATTTTACAGCTATGGGCAAAGTGTATGCAACAGAGAGTTTTTTACCATCCCCTAACAATACAGAACATCTCACAATTCTCAGGTGTGGATATTAATATAGATCCTCCACGCTGCGATTGGCAGTTCCGATTGCATGGGAAGTAATCTAATTACCGCCCTGTCACTTAAAAAAAAATGTCTGTTAAGGAAAACAACAACAAGCAAACAAAAGAGTATCAACCAAAAATTTTGAAAAAATAAAAACAATAAAGAAACCTCCACAATGCAGTGGGGCACAATGTGTGTACACTTCAAGTGGATCTTGCTTCATTTTCAGAGTTGCGTGACATGACCCACAGTGATGGAGATCCTCAGGCCTCAACTTGTCCAGATAGGGAGGCGGTGGTACAGAAAAAATGCCGTGGCAGTCAAGGAAGGCTTCAACCCTGAAGATGAAATGGAGCCAGGTAATCCGGAATTCAGCATTTCTGATGGAGACAGCTAGTGCTTTTCTTTACATGCTACTGTACTGCATGTGTGTGTGTGTGTGTGTGTGTGTGTGTGTGTGTATGCGTGTGTGTGTGTGTGTCACTGTGTGTGTGTCACTGTGTGTACATTCAAATTTGCTGAAACTGTAAATTGTTATTGATTGCTTATGTGTCGTATAGGTCGAATGCAAGCGCTTTGATTTGTTTTTACAAGATATAGCGCTATACAAATTCCATGTATTATTATTATTATTACTTCCAGCTGTGTAAGCTAGTAAACATAATGTCAGATTCATTCAGACATTCTAGGGGCAGGATAGCCTTGTGGTTAGAGTAACTGAGTGAATGTCAAACTCATTTGGATGAAACTATTATCAACCGAGGCCTTGTGTACAGACGCAAGCAGAACACATTGCACACGTGTTAAAAACCTGTTCTGTCTTTCAGAAAAGCAGGCCATTATGTGCTGGTAGGAGCAGATGACTACAAAAAACAACAACAACCCAGCATGCACACAGGTGTCATGTTTAGACACCATCCCTGAGAAAAAATCAGGGAGTTAGAGTCCCCAGGGAGGTTCGGGGCTATATGGCAACATTCTGGTGGCTCCTGTGATGGCACTGGAATCATTCGTGTAGGCGATTGCCTTTCCAATGGACCATTCCAGCGATGTGGAGACTGTTACATGGGTAACAGCTTGGCTCCTATACTTACTTACCCTGGCTTTGCACTCTTAGAGCCTTGAATTCTTGTGGCGATGTGCCCTCCCCTGGGAGAGAAACCTGGATTTCATGCAGAGAACTCTGCCATGACTTAAAGTGGTATACAATACAATACAGTACAATACAATACAATACAATGCAATTCATACACATACACGCATGCCGCACACGCACGCACGCACGCACGCACGCACGCACGCACGCACGCACGCAAAGCACGCACACACACACACACACACACACACACACACACACACACACACACACACACACACAGTAACTAGCTTTTTATCTTTTCACTGTCTTCAGATTTCGACATGCTGGCAGAGGGCTACAACGATGAACTGTGCGATGCTGGCCTGGACATTGAGGAGTATAGCGGAGGATACCGCACCCATGTCAGCCACCCCAGTGTCTTCTTCAAATACATCATCGGCAGGGCGGGGAGACCAAGAGGAGGCTGGAGACAGAGACCAGGACACAGATCAGGATCCCAAAGGCTGGCCAGGAGGGAGACATAGGTATGCTGTGCATGGCAGGGCTTGGCTTTGCCGCTTGAATTGACATTGTCCGTTTCCCCATGAGGATGCTTTGACATCAAACAGGCAGTGAGGCATCATCAGGCAATGATTCCAATAGCTGACCAGGAGGGAGACATAGGTATGCTGTAATGGCATGGCTTGGCTTTGCTTCTTGAATTGACATTGTCCGTTTCCCCACGAGGATGCTTTTTGTTTTGTTTGAGATTATATTGAAGCCTTTCCGATGGATCATTCCAGTGGCGTGGAGAGGTCTGCTGCATGGGTAACAGCTTGCTCTCCATACTTACTTACCCAGGCTTTGTGCTCTAAAGACTAGAGTGCAACTCCATAGTCTTCCGAGACTGATGGGTGCCTACTACTACTATATTTAAGTCCCAGCGGAACTATCTGATTTAGGGACTGTGGTAGCAAGTCCTCCCACTTGGTTGCCTCTGGCCACCCCCAAAATTGTAACTTGTTGAAGCAACTGCACCAGGCCCACTCTAACACAGGAGTGGTGCAGGAGCCTGAGCTCATAGTTATTATGCCGGTTTCTTTCAGTGTATATATATATAGCATCCCCACCTTCTGTTAGAAGTTTCTCCTTTTTTTTTTATCACTGTCTTTTGTTGTTGTTTTTTGTTTTAGCTTTCCATTCTTTCTTTATTGTTTGTATGCCTTTCCCTGTCCATTCTTTGTTTTGTTTGGGTTTTTTCAAGCAAATCTTACAAATTCTTTGATGTATTTTCTCTTCTCGTCATCTCCTTTACTCCCTTTCTTTCCATTTTTGTATGTTGTTTTGAAATTTATTCTTCAAACATATTGCTTGTGCTTTGGCGTTTACTCCTCCCCCCCCCCCCCCCCCCCCCCCCCGACCCACCCTTTTTTTTTTTTTTTAGGGATGGATAAAAAAAAAAAAAAAAGTCATACTGTACTACCTTCTGTAAATAAGATTTTGTATTTCTCTCTCTCTGTCTCAGGTCTCTGTCTATTTGTCTCTGTCTGTCTGTCCTCTCTCTTGGCTCTGTCTCACTCTGTCTCAGTCTTCTCTCTCTGTCTCAATCTCAGTCTCTTCTTTCTCCTCGTATCTCTTTCTCTTTTCTGTCTGTCTGCTATCTGTCTGTCTGTCTCCTCTCTGTCTGTCTGTCTTTCTCTTCTCTCTGTCTCTTCTTCTCTCTGTCTCTCTGTCCTTCTGTCTGTCTGTCTGTCTCTGTCTGTCTCTCTTCTCTCTCTCTCTCTCTCTCTCTCTCTCTCTCTCTCTCTCTCTTCTCTCTCTCTCTCTCTCTCTCTCTCTCCTCGAATAAGACTTTGCCTCCTTCCTTGCCTTGCCTTGCCTTCCTTGCCTTCTCTCTTGCCTTGCCTCTCTCCTCTCTTCCTTCCTCCCTCTCTCTCCCCTCTCTCTCTCTCCTCTCTCTCTCTCTCTCTCTCTCTCTCTCTCTCTCCTCTCCTCTCTCTCTCTCTCTCTCTCTCTCTTCTTTTTGAAACATCTAGGATGTTTTACGTAACTTTTTTTTTTCTTCTTTCTTTTTATCTTATTAATTTTTATTTTATTTTAGTTTTAGTTTTTATTGGTAGTATCTCTCCCCCCCCCCCCCCCCCTCCAATAAGGATATTAGTTAAATCCTCCCCCCCCTTTTTTTTATCCAAATGTATGATTTATATTACATGTATAACTTTTGACAGATGGTGGTGGATTGATGTTTTCAGTTGTTTATTTCATCTTGTTCTCTTGTTTGCTCCTTACCTATTAACACTTTTCTTTTCTTCCATAGTCAAAATCTTTTTATTGTGACTTCTGATTTTTTCTTTTGAACGAGTGCATTTTTATTACCTTACCATATATAGTGTCCTTATTCTTGTGTGTTGTTTGGTACTGCGTAAAGTTTCATTGTTTAGTATCTTTTCAACTTGATGTATCCCTGAAAAGGGCGGGGACTGGATGTAAAAAAGCACACGAGTGCTTATCTATTATCCTCGAATAAAATACTTTGCCTTGCCTTGCCTTGCCTTGCCTTGCCTCTCTCTCTCTCTCCCTCTCCCTCCCCCCCTCCCACAACCTCTCCCTATCCCCCTCTCCCTTCTTCCATCTTCCTCCCCTTCTCTCTGTCTGTCTCTCACTCTTTTTCAAACAATAACTTCCAAGCGTGAATATTGTTTTTCCTTAAAACAACAACAACAACAACAATACCAACCCCCCCCACCCACCCCCCCAACTTAAATCACCGATTTGTTTATGGTTGAATCTGGTGGGCAGTGATCCAGGGGCGGGACAGGAAGGGGGTGGTGTCGGCCAAGACGAGGGTGGACGTTCTGGTGGACTCTGCCCGACAGAAACAGCCCTTCACCCACTTCCTGTCCATCCCGGTGCAGAGCGAGGACATTGTGGAGAAGTTCGAGGACTTCAAGTTTGCCATCATGGAGGATGAGGCCAGGGTGAGGAGGGATTTGTGAGGGGGGTGTGTGTGTGTTGGGGGGGGGGGGGGGATGTTCTGTGTGTGTGTGTGTGTTTTATTCTTTAATTTCGAGGATAATAGAATAAGCACTCATGTGCTTTTTTTTTTTTTACATCCAGTCCCCATGTGTATGCAGTTTCGTACATTTTGTCATCCGTGCCCACCAGCACACAATGGCCACCACTTCCAAAAAGCAGAACAGATTTTAACACATGCGCAAGATGTTCTCTGTGTGTGTCTGTGTCTGTGTCTGTGTCTGTGTCTGTGTTTATGTATGTTGTGAGGTATTTGTGTGTGTGTGTGTGTGTCTGTGTCTGTGTCTGTGTCTGTGTTTATGTATGTTGTGAGGTATTTGTGTGTGTCTGTGTCTGTGTCTGTGTCTGTGTTTATGTATGTTGTGAGGTATTTGTGTGTGTGTGTGTGTGTGTGTGTGTGTGAAATTAAAAATTATTGTACTGTATTGTATTATGGTGTTCTCCCTCTCTCTCTCTCTCTCTCTCTCTCTCTCTCTCTCTCTCTCTCTCTCTCTCTCTCTCTCTCTCTCTCTCTCTCTCCTCTCTCTCTCTCTCTCTCTCTCTCTCTCTGTATATATTATAAAAAAATATATATATGCATAAATAATATGTGTGTGTGCATCCACTCCATGACCTCCTTCTCCAGGACAGTGGAGTGGACGCCACGATTTTCCAGAATCCTCAGAAGCTGCACCTGACCCTGGGCACCCTGGTGCTGCTGAGCGAGGCAGAGATCCTCCGCGCCAAGGAGGCACTGCTGCAGTGCGGGGAGGACCTCGTGCAGTGAGTACCTCCCTCCCTCCTCCCCTTACTGCATAGACCTCGTGCAGTGAGTCACTCACCTCCCCTTACTGCATAGACCTCGTGCAGAGAGTCCCTCCCTCCCTCCTCCCCTTTACTGCATAGACCTCGTGCAGTGAGTCCCTCCCTTCTCCTCCCCTTTACTGCATAGACCTCGTGCAGTGAGTCCCTCCCTCCCTCCTCCCCTTTACTGCATAGACCTCCTGCAGTGAGTCCCTCCCTCCCTCCTCCCCTTTACTGCATAGACCTCCTGCAGTGAGTCCCTCCCTTCTCCTCCCCTTTACTGCATAGACCTCGTGCAGTGAGTCCCTCCCTCCCTCCTCCCCTTTACTGCATAGACCTCCTGCAGTGAGTCCCTCCCTTCTCCTCCCCTTTACTGCATAGACCTCCTGCAGTGAGTCCCTCCCTTCTCCTCCCCTTTACTGCATAGACCTCGTGCAGTGAGTCCCTCCCTCCCTCCTCCCCTTTGCCCAGTGTGGTCAGGTCTGCTGTAATGAGCATCAGCTGGGATGGAATGGAACTATAGCAGCTGAAAGTGGGGGAAACTGACAGTGGTGTGTGGTCAGGTCCTGCTATAAATGATAATTAGTACCCATTTGGGCTGGGCTGGTGTGGAATGGAGAGCATGTGGGAACAGCTGAAAGTGGGGGAAACTGACAGCTGTGATATTATCTATCCAAGGGTATTTATTAAGCCAGAATCAGTTTGACTCCCCTGCGAACTTGTTGGGCAGTGGTTGAGGCATTGTACAGAAGTTTTCAGGCAGTGTCCGGGGCAATGGGTGAGAGGGGAATAGTGGCATGCTGGAAATGTTGGGAGCCCCTCTCTCTCCATGTCAGTTGTCACAGAGAGCGTGAGGGGTGTAGTCAGGTCATCCATACTGGCTATAGTCAGGTCATCCATACTGGCTATAGTCAGGTCATCCATACTGGCTATAGTCAGGTCATCCATACTGGCTATAGTCAGGTCATCCATACTGGCTATAGTCAGGTCATCCATACTGGCTATAGTCAGGTCATCCATACTGGCTATAGTCAGGTCATCCATACTGGCTATAGTCAGGTGATCCATACTGGCTATAGTCAGGTCATCCATACTGGCTATAGTCAGGTCACCCATACTGGCTATAGTCAGGTCATCCATACTGGCTATAGTCAGGTCATCCATACTGGCTATAGTCAGGTCATCCATACTGGCTATAGTCAGGTCATCCATACTGGCTATAGTCAGGTGATCCAGGTAGTGATGACATGTTAGAGGTAGTCAGTAGTCAGAATAGCTGTTAGGCCTTGTAAGCTGATTTCTGCTGAAACAAGGCATGCTGGATGACAAAGTTGCATGTTTTCAGGGGGTGGAGGGAGGGAGTGTTTTTTAAAGGTCAAGGCAACAAGCAATAGTAGTATAGACTGTAGTGGAGAGACAAAAAGGTACTTATTCAATTATTCATTTATTCTTTTATTCTAAAGATTATGGAATTTATTACTCATGGACTTTTTTTCTTACATCCAGTCCCTGTGTGCATGTGTGGTTTTGTAAATTTTGTCATCCGCTTCCAGTCATTCTTTTAAAAGAAAAAGAAAGGACAGGAAGTACATGCAGGGAGTACATGTACCCCCCACAGTCATGTTTTTTTGTATCAAAAATTTTCTGTGTGCAGATATGAAGATTTCTCTGTCTCAATTTAAAGAACTTGGGTTATCAAAAATATCTCTGATAATAAGAGTTCTTGTATAGATCTGTTATTGAGTGAAAGTTGTAGCAGATTGAAAATCATACTTTTCCTGGCTATGAAGGATTGTTTCCATGGCAGTGGTGTATGAAATTAGGTAATTTGCAGATTTTTTTGGCTCTGTAAGTGATGTCCATCTAATTTGTAGTGTAGTTTTAAATGTTTTACTTGTAACAATTTAAAAAAAAAAAAGATTTTGACTTTCATCTTCTGCCTTAAAAATAAAAGGAAGTAGCAGGATTCTGTTCATCAAGAATTGTGGAATCACATACAACCAATGATAAAATTAAAAAAAAAAAAAAAGGTAAAGCTTGACTGTAGAACGCATGTTATAATTGGCTGAGAACGGCTGAAAACAAACAGTGATACAGCGGTGCTGTGCTGTGCTGTGCTGCAGACGGGTGCTGGGGAACAGTCCGCTGTACGTGGACTTCAAAGGCCTGGAGTACATGAACGACGACCCCAGCGCTGTCGACGTGCTCTACGCCAAAGTCCTCCCGGGCCCAGAGGCCGACAAGTAAGGGATTTTAAGGTTTTTTTCAGAGCATAGAATTCTCTGTGTTTCCGCGGATTTCCGATTTTTTAAAACTGATTTCCACGGAAAAAAAACACTTTCCGCTGAAAAAAAAATCTGGGGAAAAAAAAAACGAAACCAGATGAAATTCTCAAATGGTGCAAGTGTCGTCAAAGGGTTCAGTTCTCACTCACTAGACTCGGTAGGCCTAGCTAAATGGCTAGCATATGCGGGAGAACGATCGTGGATCGGACTCAATGCCTATGATGACAGAGGATGCAAATATGCATGGAAATGGGAGTGGGTGGATCCTGAAGGCAAGGTTGGGGATCGAAATGTGTGGATTGGCGAGCACATTGGCAAACTGGATGCTGCAGGCTAAGCGTTTTGCGAAGCTTGCCAGTGCGACATTCTCTATGCTAGCCAGGGCCGCAGAGCACTTGAAGACCATTAATTTTGCAAAAGGCAAAACACAAGGTGTTCTACCCCATCCGCGGGAATACAACTCTTGCAGACTGACACAGAAAAATACTGCTGTGGACAACACTCAGGATATCCAAGCAGGGAAGAAAACATTATGCAGCTTCTTCAGAAAATGAGAAACAGATCAAGTGTACATAAACAGGCAGACATAGGGTAATCAGGCATGGTACATCTCCACGAATTCGCGGAAATCCGCGTAAAAGAAAAGAAAAAAAGAAAAGAAAAGAAAAATAACGAAACCCACAGAGAACCAGTCAAATAATGCCCAGTACTTCCCTTCTCTTCTTTACATCACCAGTCTACTAGGTACCTGTTGACAGAAGGGTGTCAGTTGCAGCTGTAAGCCTAAGGCAGAGGGGTGAAGAGGGATGGTAGGAAGGGGGGGGGGCTTTCCACTGGCTGCCTTCAGCGTGTATGGGGTCAGAGAGCGAGTTTACAGTATCATAACAATCCACAGGCGACCAGCCTGCCCTTTCTCTTTCTGGCGGTGTCTGTCTGTCTGTCTGTCTGTCTCTAAAACACACACACACACACACACACACACACACACACACACACACACACACACACACACACACACACACACACACACACACTCTCTCTCTCTCTCTCTCTCTCTCTCTCTCTCTCTCTCTCTCTCTCTCTCTCTCTCTCTCTCTCTCTCTCTCTCTCTCCCCCTCTCTCTTACACCCCCCTCTCCCTGTTTCTCTGTCTGTGTGTGTCTGCCCTTTCTTTCTCTTTCTTCCTCTGTCTGCATTTGTGCACATTTGTCTAGAAATGTACTTATTTTTGCTATGTGATTACTTGAGTGTAGAACTTCCTTTAGATTGAAGAAATGACAGAAAAAGTCATACTTGGAGAGCTTATTTTAGGGCAGAAATTGCTTAGTGTGAAAACTGAAATTAGTTCAAGGAGAGGTCTTTAAACATGCTAGAATTGTCAAAAAACCTTCAGCTTCAGGGGGCGTTGCCCCCTGACCCCCACAAGGGGCTCTGCCCCTTGACCCCACAAGGGGGCAATGCCCCCTGGACCCCCACTACATTTCAGGAAAAAGTGCTTTTCCTGCAGTACCATGCCTGGATATCACTACAGACATGTATCCCCCTTTTTTAATTCTGCAATTAGTTGCTGGATGTTTATGCCCTCATTTCTCTCACCCACTGTTTTTGTCTGTCTGTCTCTGTCTCTCTCACTCTCTCCATGTTTTCCATTAACCATCATAGTTGTACACACAAACTTATATCAGGGCTACCCAGAAGGGATCTTTTTAAAACAAGTTTGACATATTCTGGTGGTTCTTTATGGAAGGTCTAAAAGTCTGAGTCTGTGTCTGTCTCTGTGTGTGTGTCTCTCTCTCACTCACACACACACACACACACACACACACACACACACACACACACACACACACACACACACACACACACACACACACACACACACACACACATTGCTCAAAATGGTGCCTGGAGAGGCCTCCAAATTGCCTTTAAAATGCTAAAATTCATTTTCGGCCGGGGGGCTTTGCCCCCCTGGACCCCCCAGCGGGGCTTTGCCCCTGCACCCCACCGGGGCCTAAGCGGCCCCTGGACCCCGGCTTACTTTCCTCTTTTTTTTTCTCTGCTAATTCTACGCTCTGGTTTTTTTTTGCGTCCATCAGATGGATAGCTCTGTCTCTGTGATGAAGGCAGCTGTACTATGCTGCAGGTCCTCCCAGTCTCCACAGACCTTCTTGGCCACTGGGGTGATAGGGGTCAGTCAGGCCAGATCCTCTTTCATTGGTCACTGGGGGGATAGGGGTCAGTCAGGCCAGATCCTCTTTCATTGGTCACTGGGGGGGATAGGGGTCAGTCAGGCCAGATCCTCTTTCATTGGTCACTGGGGGGATAGGGGTCAGTCAGGCCAGATCCTCTCTCATTGGTCACTGGGGAGATAGGGGTCAGTCAGGCCAGACCCTCTTTCCGAGTGCCTTATGTAGCGGGCAGGACTGCAGTGCATGTTCTGTTGTCTGGCTGCCAGTCTCACAAAAGCATTCATTGCTCTGTGTGGCTTCTGCAGTTTTGTGTACATACGGCAACCTAGGCGGTTGTGGCCTGTCCCGAGTCTGAATATGAATACAGACAGACCTGTAGTCGTGTCAGCAGGTCATAGGGGTCTGACCTGTAGTCGTGTCAGCAGGTCATAGGGGTCTGACCTGTAGTCGTGTCAGCAGGTCATAGGGGTCTGACCCGTTGTTGTGTGGATGATGTTGTGTTCACCCGTTGTGCCGCCTGCCCTTAATGATGGTTCTGGCCTCAGAAAAACTGACAGACCTAGCGATTTTTGTTTGGTTGAGGGAGAGGGGGGTGGGGAGTGTGTTTCCAATCCAAGAAAAAGTTTTGTTCTGTCTAGTTTTTTGTTTTATGAATCGTAACCAAATAAATGTGTGCCTTGTATCATACATGCATGTTAAAAGCTGATGCAAATGTCAGCAGTTCTGAAAATCGTATAGGCACTTGCTTTCATCTTCAGTAGTTCACAGAAATTCTTTAAAAAAAAATTTGAAAAAAAATCCACTTTCATCTTCAAACTAAAAAGTTTCAGGAGCCACATCTCAAGCTTCGATTTAAAAAACATTTTTGGTGGATGTGTTTTTTAATTTGTGGAAGTGTATCTGACAAGAGTAAAGGTGATGATGCTGTATCTATAGTGTGCTGCTGACCCTGTGACGTTGTCCACAGGCTGCAGAGGCTGGCTGACGGGCTGGTGGACAGGTTCGTGACCCTTAACCTGATGCAGCGACAGTATGAGAGAGTGAAGCTGCACATGACAGTCCTCAACACGCTGTTCCGCAAAGACACCAGCGGCACTTCCGCCCCCAGGGTGCAGAGCATGGCAGGTCCTCTGAGGGACAGGGAGGCCTTCAGTGCAGTGGGCATACTGCAGGTGGGTAGGGGGCTTCTGCTTGGCCTTCTTATTCTATTTTATTTTATTTTATACCACTTTATGTCACAGCAGCCGCCGCCGTAGTCTAGCGGTTAGGGCGTTGGACTCGTAATCTAAAGGTTGCGGGTTCAATCCCAGTTTTCGGCTATGGCGTTGTGCCCTTGGAAAAGGCACTTTACGGCTATTTTCTCACACCACCCAGGTGTAAAAGGGGTACCAACCTTGTGTTGGGGGTTAACCCTGCAATAGACTGGCGTCCTATCCAGGGGGGAGTCTATGACTCTCAGTTGCTTAACGCCACAGAAACCGGGATAAGCACCGGCCTTAGGCTCAGGACAGACTTTAATTTTAACTTATGTCCCTGGGGAGAGCGCGTCGCCACAAGTGCAGCGCCTACCCTTTTTTTTTTTTTTCTTACAGGGATGGTGTCTAAACATGACACCTGTGTGCATGCTGGTTTTTTTAAATAATTTTGTCATCCGCTCCTACCGGCACACAATGGCCTGCTCTTCTGAAAGGCAGAATGGGGTTTTAACGTGTGTGCAAGATTGTCTGCGTGCGTTCGCACACGGGGCCTTGGTTTATAGTCTCATCCACATGACTTTGACATTCAGTTCAATTTTTTCCTCAAACTGGGAAAAAAGGGCGAGGCTGGGTACGAACCCAGAACTTCACGGTTTACTTGTTGGCAAGCGAACGTCTTAACCATCCTGCCACCTTGCACTAGCCACTGACTCTGAGCACTCTACCCCTTGGGGATGCTGGGGGCACTTACGGTATAAGTAGCATTTCTGGAAATTCTGGGCTAGAAATTTGATGCATTCTGTGTAGATTTCTTCATATCAAGCATAGGAATAGTCCGCAAACCGCAAATTTCAGCAGATTGGAAGATGGATTTGTGAAAAAAAGTTTTTTTGCAGGGAAGAAACCAAAACCAAAACAAAAACACAAAAAAAGGAAAATAAATGCTTTTGTTGTTTTTGACTTGTTGTCAGTTTCCAATTTAAGTCATGAATTAAAGTCACATGTTAACTGGCACAGCAAGATCACAACATCTAAAATGGCATGTGTTTGGCAGATTGTTAACCATGGGGGGCAAAATGGCATGTGTTTGGCAGATTGTTAACCATAGGGGAGCATGCCCCCAGACCCATTTTTCCTTTCAAACAATTCCTATGCATGTGAATATACATGTTCCTTTTTTTCTTGTTCTTCAGCTAGAGTTCTGAGTGTCACCAATGATGAAATTTTGCATAAGCGACCATTTTTACATACCATTAAGGTGGCCACCTTTCAACTGTGGGGATATATACAGTTCATTACTTAGAGTCTAGTCCTGTTATTGTCTCAAAATTCTTTCCTTATGATGAAGGTATAGTATAAGACTCGAAAAGTGAATAATCATCATTCTGATTATTTTACCCTCCCTGATGTTTTACAGAAATTCGAGGACTTTGAGTTCGGGCCTTTACAAGTGGACAGGGTGGAGCTGTCACAGCGCTACTCCACAGGGGCTGACGGCTTTTACCAGAGCTCGGGGTCCCTGAAGCTTGTGTGAAGACAGGGGGACATAGGGGACAGGGGGACAGGGCCTGAAGCTTGTGTGAAGACAGGGGAACAGTGCCTGAAGCTTGTGTGAAGACAGGGGGACAGTGTGTGTGTGTGTATGTGTGTGGTGTGTGTGTGTGTGTGTGAAAAGTGGAGGGGGATGAAATAATGTGCACCCAAGAAACTGTGAAACGCAAGAATTGTCAGAGCAAAGGCTGTGTGAATCTAACATGTACAACAGTATACTGCATTCTTTAACTTACATGTCACCATACAAAGATCCTGTTGTTCAAGTAAAAAAGAATAAAATAATTTACTGCTGTTTTCTCTTATATGCTCATGCATTTAAGTAAAATTTCTGATGGTGACTGCTCAATTCGGCCTTGTGTTTGATTGACTTTAGATTTTGTGAGAGAGGATGGTATTGTCTAGAACAGATTCTGTGTGTTTATTTATTTATTTTTCTTTTATATTGAGGATAATAGAATAAGTACTCATGTGCTTTTTTACATCCAGTCCCCGTGTGTATGCAATTTTGTAATTATTGTCATCTGTTCCCACCGGCACACGATGGTCTATTCTTACGAAAAGCGGAATAGTATTTAACTTTAGCACAAGATATTCTGCATGTGTTTGCACACAGGGCCTCAGTTTATAGTCTCATCCGAAAGACTTTTGGGGAGAGTGGAGTCAGCTCTGGTGTTAACTTCAGGGGTGTGTGTGTGTGTGTGTGTGTGTGTGTGTGTGTGTGATGTTTTTATTTTATTCTTTTATTGTGTGTAGTAGTCTTAAGTTTACGTCTTCCATACACAGTGATACCGGACAGGATGGGAGGGGGAGGGGAAGGAATATTAAAAAAAAATATTTTAGTCTGTGTGTGTGTGTGTGTGTGTGTGTGCTGCGTGTGTGTGCATGGTGCGTGCATGAATGCAGTGTGTGTGTGTGTGTGTGTGTGTTGTGTGTGCATTTTAGCATACACGTTTGAAGAAAAACATTTTAATTTGTGATGGTGTATTTATGACTGTGGCTGCATGAACATGTGTGTCTATGTTGGAATGGGGAATTGAATTCTGTTTTGGGTGATGAAGAAAACTGTGTACTGCTGAAAGGATTAAACTGAAAGTGTTGCTGAAATGGCTGTGGAAATGCAGGATCATCAAAATGTGTGCGTGCATATGTGTGTGTGGTGTGTGTGTGTGTGTGTGTGTGTGTATCCCCCTCCCCCTCCTGGAAATATTTTTGGATAGCATAATAAACGAAGGTGCTATGTGCAAACACATGCAGAACATGTTGCAGCACATCTGTGATCAAAACACGCCTGCCTTTCCTAGGCCCGCTGTGGATGACACAAACATACCCAGCATGCACCTGCTGTTTATAGAGGGATAGGCTGTGGTAGGTTCACCCTGCTGTTTATAGAGGGATATAGGCTGTGTAGGTTCACCCTGCTGTTTATAGAGGGATAGACTGTGGTAGGTTCAGCCTGCTGTTTATAGAGGGATAGACTGTGGTAGGTTCACCCTGCTGTTTATAGAGGGATATAGGCTGTGGTAGGTTCAGCCTGCTGTTTATAGAGGGATAGACTGTGGTAGGTTCACCCTGCTGTTTATAGAGGGATTAGACTGTGGTAGGTTCAGCCTGCTGTTTATAGAGGGATAGACTGTGGTAGGTTCACCCTGCTGTTTATAGAGGGATATAGGCTGTGGTAGGTTCCCTTGCCCCAACAGTTTGATTAACCCCTCAAGGATTTAACTCTTTCATTCCCGGCATCTGGTAGGCCCCTGTACAGTTTCACTAAAGTAATCCCCGATACCCAGAAACTGCAAAAGGTAAAGGTGTCCCATAACCTAGGGGTCATAGGGGAGCAAGGCATCAGAGACCTCAGCTTCTCTAGGGGCCAGCATATTGGGGGCGTGCCCATCTCCTCTCCCTCGCTGCTTTACCGTCCCTGTCCCTAAAGAGGGCAGGTACCCATTTACATGAACTGCAAAACTGCAGTTTGGGCAAATCCTTTGCCTTCATTCCCATGGCCCAGAAGTCTGGGATGCAGCTGGTCAGATAAACAGCACACCCCCGACATCCTGACCACACCCATTATACCCGAAACCCCATCGTTTGCAATAATGTAGCGGTCACATCAGATGCAGTGATGCTGGCTCCCCCCCTGTCTACAACTGATTCTTTGTCATCTTGCAGCGTCCACAGATTCTCAGTCTCTGACAAGTTTTACCAGAACTGTGACTCAAGAAGTCACGTAAAATTATCAATCATCCGAACTTTCCTGCTTGCACCAGCCTTTGTCTCTTGCTCTGCTTGTTTCTGTTTTCTCTGTCTGTCTTTCTGTCTCTCTCTCTCTGTCTGTCTTTCTGTCTCTTCTTCTGTCTGACTGTCTGTCTCTCTCTCCCCCCTCCCTTGTCTGTCTGGCTGTCTGTGTCTCTCTCTTGTATATAGTTTCCTTTCCTTGCCTCTTCTCTTCTGCTTTTCATTTCCTGGAGTGCTGTCTGCTTTCAGCTTCACAGCTCTCCTTAACTTATCTGGTGTGATGCAGAACACTTTACACATGTTAAAACCCGTTCTGCCTTCAGGAAAAGTAAGCCATTTTTTGTCAGCAAGAACTGGTGCATTGTAAGAATTAGATCACAAAAAAAAGAAACAAAAAAAAATGAAATTTAAAAAATAATAAAGAAAAAAGAATCAGACAATACCCCTCTCCAGGGGACAGGATGGCCTAGTGGTTAGAGCATTGTGCTCATGAGCTGACAGCCTGGGTCCATTTAAAGGGATGTACCCCCTTGGAGATTAACATCAGTACTAACTCATTTCCTTCGAAAGTCCTTTGGATGAAACTATGAATCTCGTTTGCACACATAACATCTTGTGCATGTTTTTTTAAAACCCATTCTGCCTTTTGGGAGTGCAGGCCATTACATGCTACTAGAAAGGGATGGCAGCATTAAAAAGATTTTTAAAACAGTATCTCAACACTGAGTCATGTTTCTGTATCATCCCCTTCATAGTGGGCAAACATGAAGTTTTTCTGTTCAGTGAATGTTTGAGCTATATCAACCGCCCCCCCCCCCCCCCCTCCACCATCCAGCTTTGCAAAGAGCCAGGCATTGGCACACAGCTCACTGCTACAGAGTCAGAAGTGCTTTTGTCAGTGCAGCGCCTCCCCGATTTCTCCTGGTAAGGGACTGTCGTCTGGTCTTTGTACCACTGACCTTGCTAATTAACGCACATCAATTTCACAAGTTGGTTTTCCCCTCACAAAGTGCAAGGTTCTTTTGTCCTCTGGAAAGTCAAGATTCCCTTTCCCTCAGCTGCCACCAATGAATGGGATTCTCCTCCCCCCCCCTACTTACTGTTAAACCACAACACACACACACACTCTCCTCTCTCTCTCTGACTCACTCTCCCAAAAGTCCTTCGGATAATACTTTAAACCGAAGCCCCGTGTGCGAACGCACGCAGAACAGCTTGCGCACACGTTAAATCCTGTTCCGCTTTTCGTAATAGTAGGCCATCGTGTGCGGTGGGAACAGATGACAATATTTACAAACTGCATGCACACGGGGACCGGTGAAAAAACACATGATTGCTTATTCTGTTATCCTCGATATAAAAGAATAAATAATATTAAAAAAAAACCCTCTCTCAGGAACACACACACACACACACACACACAGAGCGTTTGCAGACAAAGGGACGGCACCCACATGTATAACAAACTTTCGGTTTGTGATCGGAGAGACTTCGACAGGAAGTTGTCATTCTTGCAACAGGAAATGAGCTGTGCGCATGACACTGGGAACGAGAAAAACGAAAGTTTCAGAGCTCCTGATCATAGCCTAACTCCCGATCATTTGGGTAAGCTTGTGATTTTATTTCGGTTTGTATTCAGCAAATTGTTCGTTAGAGGTCTTATGAAAGCACGTAAGGATAGTTCTTATGTTTATTGTTAATTTGATTCCAACGATATATGCATCTCATCTCTAGATCAGTAGATGAGTTAACAACAGTGCTGACTCCACTCTCCCCAAAAGTCCTTCGGATGAGACTTTAAACCGAGGCCCGTGTGCGAACGCACGCAGAACATCTTGCGCACACGTTAACTCCTGTTCCGCTTTTCGTAAGAGTAGGCCATCGTGTGCCGGTGGGAACAGATGACAATATTTACAAAACTGCATACACACGGGACCGGATGAAAAAAGCACATGATTGCTTATTCTGTTATCCTCGATATAAAAGAAAGAAAAGAAAAAAGAGGAGCAATTTTTGTTTTCCTTTAACTCTAGTTACACGTGTTGTAGACATGTAATGATGCATTGAGGCATTTTGGTCTTAGGATAGGCCTAGTGTGAAGGCTTTTTCTTTGTTTTTGTTACCAGTTTGTGATCTCTGAGAGATTGAATGTATAATTCCTGAGGAAGGGGAATGAAATATCTGAAATCTTCTTTAAGTAACCATGCCCATGCTGTCATGTGTGCGTAAAATACATGCAGGTTGCTCTTGACTTGACTTGACCTTCACATGTATCCACGTGCTGGGCTAGTTGGAGAAAAACAATTTTCTAGGTTGGAAAATTATAGCATGACAAGATTATGTCAATTGTCAGCTTGACAATGTTTATATTATTTAGTAAAATACCATTTGCTGTCTTCACAGTCACACTCAGTGACTTACCTCTTTAGAGTTTCAGTCATGCAGGAGAATGAAAATCTTAATGAATGCTATATTAACACAACAATCAGAAGCTCATGTTTAGAAATATTGTATTGCTGGCATTGGATTTCAAAATGAAATGCTGTGGATTGATCAAAGTGAAGTTATAAATTATTTTGTCAGAAGATGGAAAACTTAAGGAAGAAAGAAGACAGAAGTCAGGCACTGATTCGACCAAGGCAGTCGAGGTTAGCTTCTAAGGTTAGCTTCTAAAGATTAATAATAATATGCCACCTTTTCAGAGAGGAATATAAGTCCAAGAATTGCAAAAAGCATGATCATTGAATGAACATTGCAAAAATTACTGCAGCATACAATCCAATCTGTAAATGGTATAATCAGCATTTTTGTTAAAGTGCTAGTTTTACTTTTAGGCTTTTATATTAATTGATCTGTCATATTTTTATTCAAAACATTTTTGTTTTTGTTTTTGTGCGCATTTTGTAAAACTGTATGGATACTAAATGTATTCTGTTGAGGGTGTCAGGGGCTTTTCCAGTATAAATTGCATCCCCACCTTCTGGAAATTCAGTGCAAGAAATTTGCCTGTCTTTATTACTCTTTGTTCTCGTCTTGTTTTGTACCTTCCTATCACATGTGTTGCTTATTTTCTACCTTCCCAGTTCATTGTGCCTTTTTTTCCTCAAGAAAATGTTACAAATATAATGAAATATTGCCATTTTATACATTTTGTGACATTTTGCCTGTGGTGTTTTGTTGTGGTGACCAGGAAGTGATATGGTAAACACTGAAATGGGCTGAGGATACATGTCGTTTCTGCAAGTACAAATGCAATGTTTTTGGCCAAATGACACTTTTTTGTACATTGAGGTGTTGGTTATTCTTTTTAATATTGATAGTAGTATGCTTTTGTGTTACCTGGGATAATAAATTAAGCAGAATGGTGGGTGTCCTCAGCACAGTCTGGTTTTGTTAACCATATCATTCTTCTGAAGTTCAAATGATTACAATTTAATTCAAGGTACTTTGTCATTTAATGTTTTTGTTTTTGCTTGTTTGTATAGTTTATGTTGTTTTTTTGTTTTCAGATTGATTGTGTCAGATATTTGAACTTGAAGGGATAGGATGGTGTTTGTGTTTATTTTGAAATTGAGGTGAATGTTATTTTATGTTTCTGAAGGGGAATTGGGTGACAGCCCTGATATGCCCTCTGCAGTCAGGGGGCTGTAAACAACATGAAATTAAGCATGACTACTGAATGCACAAAAAGTGATCAAATGTGCTTGAGTTGTGGGAGAGATTCTTCAGTTTAGGGTCTGATGACTTGTCAAATGGCCACCACCAAGGCATCCATTCAACTATTTTCAAGAATTTTCCCCTGAAGTTAACATCAGTACAGACTCAATTCCTTGGAAACTCCTCTGGATAAAACTATAATAAACCATGGCCATATTTACAAAGGAAGACACATGTTGCATTCAAGTTTAAGCCTATTCCACCTTTCAGAAGAGTAGGCCTTTGTATGCTGTTAAGAAAGGATGACAGAATTAAGAAAGAAAATGCATGGATACTGATAGTGTGTTTAAATACCATCCTGAAGTCAGGATGCAGCTACCTTAAATTGAGTGGTGAGTCAAAACAAAGGTCCCCATACACAGAAATCTCAACTTTGGTGAATATTGGAGCTGTAGCTGAGGAACTGGAAAAAAATGTGAATATGAATTTATTATGATATATGATATTTAATGAGGATTATGATTGTGTTTGTGTGTTCACTTTACCTTTTACCTTTACCTTTTTGTGTGTTTCAGTATCGTCGTGTGATTGGAAAAGAAAAATTCAGATAAGTTGAGAAAGTCAAGTAAGCATGGAAAAGTCATCCAAATCAGAGTCTGAGATGGTTGCAAATAATATGATCTGAGGGCAGTAACCCAGAGGGGCCATCAGTGGTGAACCAGGATGAGCTCCCTTCATCTTCCAGCTGTCAGAACAGCCCAGGTAAAGAGAAAGGAAAAGATTTTTTTTTTTTTTTTTTGAAAAGAAAAAAAAAAAAACACCCCACGTTTAGATTTTGAGTGTGATTAACTGAAGCAGGTAATGATGAATACTTATTTTTATAAAGAAGTAATATGTTTTGACACTGCTACAGTTTTGTTCAGTCTTTGTGTTTAAAGATAAAAAGAAAAGAGTGTATCATCTCCTTGGAAGCGAGATATATATTCAGTTTCTTTTCATTATGTCAGAATAAGCCTGTATGTTTAGGAGGTATGGGTTTTTTTGTGTTGACTGCATTTGAATGATTTAATTGTTTTTTTTCAGTACTGTTCATTGGTCCTTTGGCAAACCCAAATCTGGCTGTGGAGACCAGATATGTCCCA
Organism: Stramonita haemastoma; assembly: GCA_030674155.1. Lineage (NCBI taxonomy): Eukaryota > Metazoa > Mollusca > Gastropoda > Neogastropoda > Muricidae > Stramonita > Stramonita haemastoma. The sequence goes on from CM060335.1 coordinate 6,428,630, forward strand.
GGGATGTTAAAGGTGTGTGGAGGGATTTCTAGTGTGCAGTTCATTCCACTAAATCCAAAACTGTGTGTGTGTGGGGGGGTTAAACTCCGTAATTTTTATTTGCCCCTGGCTTTTGTCGATGCTGTCTCTGCAAAGTGATGACCTCACAGCCGTTATGTAAGGATGTATATATATCACAGCTTAGCAGTGCTTCACCATTTCAGTGATTTTTTGTGGCTCTAGCAAAATTATGTATCTAATTGTTATGTAATTGGACAAGAGCAATATTATGCATGAAGCAAAAGTGGACAGAAAAACAGATGTATAAAAATAAATTATATGCCAAGTCTGCAGAATGTGGATGAAGCTAAGCTGAAAGAAAAGTCAATTTTTTTATATGTAATAGTTTGTTATTGAATAGTGTTATGCTTTTTTGCATCATAGGATTGCTTAAAAAAAAGTGTTTTGGACTGTTAGGTTGCAACTTGCATTTTAATTAAACATAAAATTTGGAGTGAGAAGTCGTAAGTACTGAAAGTGCTTTATGTATGATAGCCCTGTCTTTTTTTTCTTAGATGCTAGCTTTTAGAGTTATACATTGAAAATGCTAGATTACATCGTACCCCCCTTCTGTTAATTTTTTCCCTCGAAAGATAGGATTTTATGGTATCACTTAGAGAGGTAAGTAGTGAAAATGCTTGGCTATGTACATACGATATTTATTGTATCACTTAGAGAGGTAAGTAGTGAAAATGCTTGGTTATGTACATACGGTATTTATTGTATCACTTAGAGAGGTAAGTAGTGAAAATGCTTGGTTATGTACATACGGTATTTATTGTATCACTTAGAGAGGTAAGTCCCCGTTTGGGACTCCCAGGGAATGCTTGCAAAGCGAGCATTACAAGAATAGGGTTTCCTGCGCCTTCCAGCCAGGCACCGGGTAAGAGGCGACTAAGTGGCACCACTCCCCAGGTAGGGGTTGAGATGGGAGCAGGCGCTAACCAACCCCGTTCTGTAAAAAAGATTGTTACAGAAACAGCAACAAAGAAATTCACACACTACTGGGTGCGACGGGCTTCCATCATCGAAAGTACTCGTATGATGGCAGTGGTGAAAGCCGAGAGGAAGCCACTGGCAGGAACAGAGCTGAAGACCCTCCAACACTCCTGGGGAACCATTCTGAAACTGGCCCAAGACAGGTGGAGTGGAGAACCTTTGATTGATGCCTACATGCCAAGAAGGCATAAAAATGCTTTGATGGATGGATTAGATGAAGTAAGTAGTGAAATGCTGGTTATGTACATCGTGCATTTTTCCATGAGAAGACACCCGTGGGTCAGGTCAGGCTGAGCAGTGGCGCCCATGACAGCTGCAGGTGAAGATGTAGGAGCGGGCGCTACAGCCTGGTGCGACCCCGCCACTTCAAAGAGCTGCGGGCCTCACCGACCCCCAGTTCCAGGACACCGCCAGTAGGGAGGGGGGGAGACACACGACAGATGACATGCAGGAGGGGGGGGAGGTGACGGTGGCCCTTGGAGGAAGAAGGGGATGAGATTGATGAGGAGAGGAGGAGGAGGAGAAGTGATTACTCACCATGGTGCCTTTCCCCTTGACTCTGGCTTCAAGGTGTTGGAGGTGATGATGAAGTGAGAGATGAGTAGTGATGAGATAAGTGATGATGATTATGAGACGATGATTATGGTGACGATGATGTGATGACGAGATACTATGACGATAGATACGACGACGATATGACGACGACGAAGATGAGGACGACGATGATGGGTGACCGACGATGATGATGAAATGACGACGACAACAATGAGGAGAAGGAGAGGATACGACGACGATGGTGCTGACGCGACGACAATGTCGACAATGACAACAATGATGACGACAATGAGGATGGTTATGACGACGATTATGATGATGACAATGATGATGACGACGATGATGATGATGTAATTCGTGCAGAACAAACTGATCAGCCAGTCAAGCCTGGTTTGAGAATGAGGAGTATAGGAGGGAAAGAGAAGGCATGCCACACAAATGTCGTGTTGGTGGGGGTGATTGGGGAGGTGGTGATGATGTTTTCTATGATGGTGGGCGGGGGGCTGGAAATGGTGGTGGTGGAAGAGGAGGAGGAGGTGGTGGCGGTGGTGACAGCGGTGGTGGTGGTGGTGGTGGTGGCGGGTGGTGGCAGCGGTGGTGGGTGGCGGTGGTGGCGGCGGTGGTGGTGGTGGTGGTGGTGGCGGCGGTGGTGGTGGTGGTGGTGGTGGAGGAGGTGGAGGTGGTGGTGGTGGTGGTGGTGGTGGCGGCGCTGGTGGTGGTGGTGGTGGAGGAGGTGGCGGTGGTGTGGTGGTGGCGGTGGTGGTGGTGGTGGTGGTGGTGGTGGTGGTGGCGGAATTGGAGCTGAGATACCAGATGAATTTCATGGTATAATGAATGAGATACTAGATGAATTTCATGGTATAATGAATGAGATACCAGATGAATTTCATGGTATAATGAATGAGATACTAGATGAATTTCATGGTATAATGAATGAGATACCAGATGAATTTCATGGTATAATGAATGAGATACCAGATGAATTTCATGGTATAATGAATAATTGGGGTCATGAATACTTGGTTTTATTTTATTGTGCCATGTTGTTTATTGTGGTCTACCTAATCCTTTTTGGGTGCATATTTTGGTTATTATGGGCTTTGCATTTTGATGAGAGACCACTGGAAGAGATGGATGAAGATGAAGACTGGTAAAAAGTTGTTCTGCCTGGCTAATTTATGTGCTCCTTTAGGTCCCTACAGTAGTGTCCCTGGTTGCTGAGAAAGGTTATGAGTTCATCTCTGAGTCTTCTCAGCCATCTTGGATCAGGCGATGGCAGCGGGAGTATCAGTCATTGTTTGTGGAAAGCTGGGTTCTGAATGAAAAACCGAGGTCTTCTTTGTGTAGCAGGGTGATTGGTTCATATATCAGGTGTAGGGGTAGGTCTCTTAGGTTAGGAATGTTAGGGTAGGTGTGTTTAGATGGGTAGGTCTGTTTGATAAGATTGCTGTGTAGGTAAGCATTTGATCAGCTACATAATAGCTTCTGCTGTATGGGTTGGTGTATCTGGATTTGTTAGCCAAGTTGTCTTAAAGATATGGCATTATCAAATCTAATGATATGGCGTTATCAAAATTAATGATATGGCATAGCAAATCTAATGATATGGCTTAGCAAATCTAATGATATGGCGTTATCAAATCTAATGATATAGCTTTAGCAAATCTGATGATATGGCTTTAGCAAATCTGATGATATGGCTTTAGCAAATCTAATGATATGATGTTAGCTAATCTAATGATATGGCGTTAGCAAATGTAATGATATGGCCTTAGGAAATGTAATGATATGGCTTTAGCAGATGTAATGATATGGCTTTAGCAGATGTAATGACATGGCTTTAGCAAATCTATTGACATGTTTTATTGCGCTGTTTGTCTTCATTCATTGTCATTTTATCCTAGAGCATGTATTTGTTGACAAATAAGCCCAGTGCTCATGTTATCATTGCTTGTGTCATTTAAAAAAAAAAAATTCTGCTTGCTATTTTCAGCTTTGAATGTGCCATGCTAACTCCTTTTAGTCATTGCACCGATGTGTCAGATTTTACACCCTTGTCATGCTTTAACATCACTGTTCTTCTTACTGTTGGACCATTGTCTTTTTTGTTGTTTTTCTCTCTGTGTAAGCCTGTTAATTCTTTAAGTTCCATTATTGTTTGTGATATCATATCCATTTTAGTATGATATTTCAGATGTGGTGCTGACAGCCAAAGAGGAAAAATGTCAGTTTTACACAGATCTTAATGGCTTTGCAGTTTAGGGGGTAAAGCTCCTGTACAGCAATGCACTGGAAAGATTCTGCGTGTGGGGATGCTTTGATTTGCCAGCGATAAGTGGACTGTGTATCCATCTGTCTATTCGAGAGAGAGAGAGAGAGAGGAGAGAGAGAGAGAGAGAGAGAGAGAGAGAGAGAGAGAGAGAGATGTGGACTGAGTATACTGTATCATCAGACATGGCTTCACTGAGATGGCCTGACATTTTTTTGGTGTTAGTATGTGGAAGGGCACCATTTAAGATCTGTCATTTTCAGTTCTGCTGGTTTTTTTGTGTGTTATATATGGTTTAGTGATAGATTTAAAGTAAGGGAATGAAGGAAGAATGCTACTAAGAAGTTTTTGTTTTTGTTTTTTGAGAGGTAGACTGAAAGCAGTGTGTAAGAATGTGCAGGTCTGCTGTCATTGCTTTTTGTCTTTATTTGCTGTTCCATTATTGTAACAACATTCAGTTATGTATTGTTTTTTTATGTTTAGCCCTTTGTATCATTTTAGGTATACATCTTTCAAATCTATGTGAGCGTGGGTTTTGTGTGTGTGTGTGTGTGTGTGTGTGTGTGTGTGTGTGTTGTGTGTGTGGGTGTGTGTGTGTGTGTGTGTGTGTGTGTGTGTGTGTGCGCGCGTGCGTGCGTGCGTGCAACATGAATTTCAACTGCTTTTTTTCCCTGGGTATGAATTGATGTGAATTCTAACTCCATCCAACCTATTCCCATGGGTCAGAGTATTCACAGAAGAGTGAAACGTTTTCCCTCTTTCCTTTAACCCTCCCCAGTTTTGTGTGCTTTGGTTTTTGTCATGTTTGAATGTGTATTGTAAGCAGACTGCAGTGGGATTGGAATCTTTTGATGTTTTTAACTTCTGTGTCCACACCACTTTCCCTGCACTGCCATCAGTGTGTTTGTCAAAAACTGCTTTTGTCATGTTAGCATGGATTTTCTTTTCAGTCTGCTTTTGCTATTTTGTTGTTTTGCTTTTTTCCATTTGTTTTTCTTCACTCATTGTGTTACCATGTGCTTGATTAAAAAAAAAAAAAAAAGATCTGCTCTGTGTTTTGGAATCGTTAATTTAATTTTTTTTTTGATGTGTCAGAATAGAGTTTTAGTATAGAATGTGGTATATTAGGTAGTCTTAATGGCCCAAAGAAAGTTGTGAATATAGAGCTGCTTTTTTTTTCCAAAAAAAGCTTTTGTTTCTTCTGCATTTTTCGTAGTTTTATTGCTTTAAAGAAAAAAAAGACGTTCAGTAAGGCTTATATCTCCACCAGCACCAGCAGTTAGAAATGAAAATGCATACTGTCATGTTCAGTCACAATTCATGTTTCTGTGCACAAGTTTTAGGACTAGAAGTGTGGAGACAGACTACAGCTGAAAATACCTCCCCCCACCATTCATCTTCATTCACGCTTTTGTTTTATGCCAGCAATCATTTCACACCATGAGTATCACATGAGTATGATTAAAAAGCATAAATATCCCCAAAACAAAACCACAATGCTCATGCACACAAATTTCCTGTAATATGTAAACATACCACTGGACACCAAAATACCCCAGCCCAACAACAACAATGGAAAAAAAAAGGAACAAAAATCCCAATATTCATGGGCAAAGTTTCCCTGTAGTATGTAAACATCAACAAAAGAAAGTAAAACCTGAACATTCATTTGCAAAATTTCCCTGAAGTGCATAAACATAAAAAAAGAAAACAAAAACATAACATCGGCATTTGTGGATGCAATTTGCCTGTAGTACATAAACATAACGAAAGAAAACAAAAACAGAACCGCAATATTCATTTGTAAAATTTCCCTGAAGTATGTAAAACAACAACAACAACAAAACGAAAACAGAACACTAGTATTCATTTGTAAAATTTCCCTGAAGTATGTAAACACAACCAAAAAACTAAACAAAAACAGAACCCCGATATTCATTGATGCGATTTCCTTGAAGTATTTGAACATAAAAAAAGAAAACAGAAAACTCCAATATTCTTTTGCAAAATTTCCCTGAAGAATGTCAAAGTACAAAGACAAACCCCCAGCTTTAACAGAACAAAAGAAAACAAAAACAAGACCCCAGCGTAAACATAACAAACAAAAACAAAAGCAAAATCTGAACTTCCATGGATGTATTTTCCCTGAAGTGTGTAATTTAAACAAAAAACAAACCTCAATACTGATGTGCACAAACTTGCTGTAGTGTATATTATAAACATGTATTTGAAGCTGCTGTTGTACAGTGACCTTGTCAGTGTGACACAAAGTTTGCTTTTTGGACACAAAACTTTGTCATGGCAGAACTGATGAAATAGCGCTGGTAAAAAAATTCATGGAAAAGGCGTGTTGTCAGAACTGTAAAAAAACCCATCTGCTTTCCAGAAGTGAAACACATGCACTAACACGTAAGAGATACAAACACATGCAGTGCAGAGAAACAGGCAAATTTGTTCATCTGTACAATGACATATATACACAGCATACAAAATGCAGACATACAGGAAATTGTCAGCTACTGAAGCTTTTCTTACAAACTAAAGAAAACATTCCCCGCCATCCTCTGCTATAAAATAAACAACTTAATTAAGCACATTGAAACAGAACAAAACTGCCACCATCACCATAACTTTAACCCCCCTCTCCCCTTCCCCCCAAAAAAAAAAGGCAAACAGAAACAAAACCAACAACAAATAATGACTAATCCCCCCAAAAAAAACAACAAACCAAACAAAAACAAACCCATGAAGCCCCCCTCCCCCTCCCCCCCCAACCAAAAATCAGAAGAATTATCAGCAGACACTCTTCAGCTGCAAAACTCTCCCTTACAGCGTTTTGAAAAATAAAGAAGAAGCTCTGAAATGGCATCTGCAGCAAGCATGAACTGATTTTTTGCGTGCAGGAGAGGGATGATGGCACAGTGGTCAGAGCACTCGCTTTCCCCCAGCCAAAGTTAATTAAGCAGCATCGAGCGTGGTTACCAGTTGGATGGATAACCTTTTGCGCGCCTTGCTTTCAGTACAGTCCCCCAGTTCACCCAGCTGTCGATGGGTACCTGCCCTCTTTAGGGTCAGGGAAGGTAAAGCAGCGAGGGAGAGAAGATGGGCACCACCCTCAATATGCTGGCCCCTAGAGAAGTTGAGGTCTCTAACGCCTCACTCCCTTACCACCACATTGGTTATGGGACACCCTTACCGTTAGTGACAATTATAGCACCAGTTGACTGAAGTCACAGGGTTTGGTAGATCTGTCTCTCTTTGGAAAGTGGCGTTGAAACAATTCCTGGTTGTACTCCTCTGGTAGACCAGGGTGATATCATGGAAAAGAAATGTCTCACTAGCCTGGAAAAAAAGGGGCCAAGTCTAAAAGTCTCATTTGACTTAGGACCATATAAAGCAGTTGTGGCCGCTGGGTGTGACTGACAGAAGGACTGACGACGTTGTCCACAGCCCTCAGGGCGTGACTGACAGAAGGACTGACGACGTTGTCCACAGCCCTCAGGGCGTGACTGACAGAAGGACTGACGACGTTGTCCACAGCCCTCAGGGCGTGACTGACAGAAGGACTGACGACGTTGTCCACAGCCCTCAGGGCGTGACTGACAGAAGGACTGACGACGTTGTCCACAGCCCTCAGGGCGTGACTGACAGAAGGACTGACGACGTTGTCCACAGCCCTCAGGGCGTGACTGACAGAAGGACTGACGACGTTGTCCACAGCCCTCAGGGTGTGACTGACAGAAGGACTGACGACGTTGTCCACAGCCCTCAGGGCGTGACTGACAGAAGGACTGACGACATTATCCACAGCCCTCAGGGCGTGACTGACAGGACTGACGACATTGTCCACAGGCTGCAGAGGCTGGCTGACGGGCTGGTGGACAGGTTGGTGACCCTTGACCTGATGCAGCGACAGTACGAGAGAGTGAAGCTGTACATGACAGTCCTCAACACGCTGTTCCGCAAAGACACCAGTGGCACTTCCGCCCCCAGGGTGCAGAGAATGGCAGCAGGTTCTCTGAGGGACAGGGAGGCCTTCAGTGCAGCGCCCATACTGCAGGTGGAGGGGGGGGGGGCTTCTGCTTGGCCTGCTGGCACTGGCCACTGACTCTTTGTACTCTACCCCTTAGGGATACTGGGGGCACTTACAGTAGAAGTAGCATTTCTGGAAATTCTGGGCTAGAACTTTTATACATTCTGTATATCATATAAGTAGCATTTCTGGAAATTCTGGGCTAGATATTTTATGTATTCTGTAAATTATATTTCCTCATATCAAGCATAGGAATTGTTCAAAAACTGCAAATTTCTGCAGATAGGAAGATGGATTTCTGCCAAAAGTCAAAAGGTTTTTTGCAGGGAAAAACCATAAACAAAATGAAAACAAAGAGATCATGGAAAATAAACGCTTTGGGTTTTTCGACTCGCTGTCAACAGGCAATGTCAGTCATGAATTGAAGTCTCATGTTCAGCGAGATCCCAACTGTTTGGCAGATTGTTGACCAGGGGGGAGCATGCCCCCAGACCAGTTTTTCTTTCAAATTATTCCCATGCCTGTATATATGCACAAGTGCATTTTTGGGGGTGGGGGGTTCTTCAGCTAGTGTTCTGAGTTTCACCAATGCTGACATTTTGCTTATGTGACCAGACCATTTTTATGTACCATCAAAAATTAAGGTGGCCGCATTCCAAATGTGGGGTGGGGATATAGGTGCGTTACTTAGAGTCTAGTCCTGTCATTGTCTCAACTGTTTCCTTATAATGAAGGAATAGTGAGACTTGAAAAAGGAATGAACACCATTCTGATCATTTTTCCCTCCCTGATGTTTTACAGAAATTTGAGGACTTTGAGTTTGGGCCTTTACTAGTGGACAGGGTGGAGCTGTCACAGCGCTACTCCACAGGGCTGACGCTTTTACCAGAGCTCAGGGTCCCTGAAGCTTGTGTGAAGACAGGGACAGTGCCTGAAGCTTGTGTGAAGACAGGGGACAGTGCCTGAAGCTTGTGTGAAGACAGCGGGACAGTGCCTGAAGCTTGTGTGAAGACAGGGGGACATAGGGGACAGGGGACAGTGCCTGAAGCTTGTGTGAAGACAGGGGGACAGTGCCTGAAGCTTGTGTGAAGACAGGGGGACTGTGCCTGAAGCTTGTGCAGGACAGGGGGACAGTGCCTGAAGCTTGTGTGAAGACAGGGGGACAGTGCCTGAAGCTTGTGCGAGGACAGGAAGCAACAGGATGGCACTTGGCAGGGGCTGCTTTTCTTTTGGGTGTAAAGATGGCTGCCTTCGTGCGTGCGTGCGTGTGTGATATTGTTTCTTGGGCAGTTTGTGGTGATGTATATTTTGTGATTGTGAGAGATGAAATGTGTGTGGGGTTGTGTGTTTTGCTTTTCATTTATGTTATTTTATTGTTTATTTATCTATTTATTTTATTTATTTATTTTATGTATTCATTCTTTTATGTCAGGGATAATGGAATAAGCACTCGTGTGCTTTTTTACATCCAGTCCCCATGTGTATGCAGATTTCTAAATCTTGTCATCTGTTCTCACCAGCGGTGATGGCCTACTCTTACGAAAAGCGGAACAGGATTTAACGTGTGCGCTAGATGTTCTGTGTGTGTTTACATACGGGGCCTCGGTTTAAAGTCTCATCCGAAAGACTTTTGATGGAGAGTGGAGTCAGCACTGATGTTAACTCCTGGGGAAAAAATCTCCTCAAACAGGAATCAAACCCGTAAAAAGGCTGTGTGAATCTAACATGTACAACAGTATACTGCATTCTTTAACTTACATGTCACCATACAAAGATCCTGTTGTTTTAAGTAAAAAAGAATAAAATAATTTTACTGCTGTTTTCTATGATATGCTGATGCATTTAAGTAAATTTTCTAATGGTGACTGTTCAATTCGGCCTTGTGATTTATTGACAGTAGGTTTTGTGAGAGAGAATGGTATTGTGTCTGGAACTGATTTGTGTAGTAGTCTTTAAATTAACGTCCATGCACAGTTTGTGATTTAGACGGCTTACAAACAAATCAAGTACAAACAAATAACTACCTATTAACAAGTAAGATTAACAAAATTTAAAGAAACCTACTGAACACAGAACAAAATAAACATAACGTTAACTCTAGCATGAACTCAGCATCAGGGAGAATGTGCGATAATGTTTTCTTGCTGTCAAAAGGTGGTAAAATAATTTTAAAACCTGGGTATTCAAAAAGTATATGTTGATTTGTAAATCTTTTACAAGGGTACAATGCATACTTACCAAATTTTGTTTTAAAAGCGTCCAGTTTTACCCTGTAAAACAATGATGTGATGGTTCTACAAATATGTAAAGGGGTCTTATTGCGATGGAAATGGTGATATAAAACTGCTGTGGTATCTAAGAATTGTGACTTATTTTGAAGTTTCATGACAGATTTATTTTTGTTTTGTGGAACTTGATTAAAGCGATTACAAGAGATTTTTCTTAACAAGCAGTGACACTCTTCCACCGTATGTGGGACATGTAACTTGATTGAGCCATTAGATTGTTTAGCTCCCCGTTTTGCCGTCTGATCAGCAAGTTGTTTCCAGGTATACCACAATGGGATGGAATCCATAGAAAGGTAACATGAGTACCATGTGAAGTTAGGAAATGAATTAAGGCTTTGATTTCGCTAACTATTCCTACTATGTTATCACAAAAACTTACGGACCGCAAAGCACTTAACACAGACTTAGAGTCAACACATATCAAAGCTTTGAAAACAGAAACAGGTAAATCTGAAAGGAAATTCAGTGCCATAGAAATTGCCACAAGCTCTGCAAAGAAAATGGACGTATTTTTTCCTATAGAGAAAGACTTTTTAATCTTGAGAGCTGGAATTACATATCCCGCTCCTGCTTGATGATTTTCCAGCAGTGATCCATCAGTGTAAACTTGCAAATGTTCAGAATATTGCTCATAAAGATGGCTTTTAATATTTCAGTGCGCCAAAGTTTATGCTCGCAAAATTACAAAGTGTTGATTGTAAAGCATTCAAACTGGCACTAGGGGTTCCTCTCCACACTTCTAACATTGGCACTTATAAAGAAATGGGTGTGTTACCTTTGGATGGATTTCGGAAATTGTCAGTAACAAAATATGTAGTGAAAAGTCAAACTGTTACAAACTTTAATAAAGCAGAAATAGATATACAATCCAGTATCCAGTATCCGAAAAGAGCGCAAAATATATCATCTCTTGAATCTCTTAGGACTTACACTTTGGACTATCTAGATGAAGGTGAAATTGATGTAAACGATATTGCATCTCGACCACTGATTCCAACCATACCACCATGGGAGATGCAGCATGCAGACTTTGACATTGATGACACAAATCTAAAAAAAAAGTGAGCAACCACATATCTTAGCTGATATGTGTGTGTGTGATAGTATGCGTGCACATGCACTTGAGTGCATGTGTGTGAATGTTAGCATACATGTTTGAAGAAAAACATTTTAATTTGTGATGGTAAATTTATGACTGTGGCTGCTAAAGCATGTGTGTCTGTGTTGGAATGGGGAATTGAATTCCATTTTGGGTGATGAAGAAAACTGTGTACTGCTGAAAGGATTAAACTGAAAGTGTTGCTGAAATGTGTGAAATGCAGGATCATCAAAATGTGTGCGTGCATATGTGTAAAATGATCAATCACCCTAACTTACCTGCTTGCACCAGCCTTTGTCTCTTGCTCTGCTTGTTTCTGTTTCTCTTTCTGTTTCTCTTTCTGTCTGTCTGTCTGTCTGTCTGTCTGTCTGACTGTCTGTCTGTCTGTCTGTCTGTCTGTCTGTCTGTCTGTCTGTCTGTCTGTCTCTTGTATATAGTTTCCTTTCCTTGCCTCTTTCTTCTCTTCTGCTTTTCATTTCCTGGAGTGCTGTCTACTTTCAGCTTCACAGCTCTCCTTAAATCATCTGGTGTGATGCAGAACACTTTACACATGGTAAAACCCGTTCTGCCTTCAGGAAGAGTAAGCCATTTGTGTCAGCAACAACTGTTGACAAAAGATATATTAAATACACATTCACACTGGTGTTGTGTGTAGAAGTCAGAATGTGGTTATCTCACTGGTGGGCAGAGATGGTTGCATACACCAAAATCTCACTACTGGTGATCCTCAGAGTTCCAGCCAGAGAACAGAAACAAAGGACAGACATGGTCTCGCTCCCAAGGAAGGTTAGTTAGTGTCCCACCTTAACCCTCCTGCATTCGGTGTCTCTGAACACAAACTGCCCCTAGATTTCGCATTCCATCATGAAATCAGGTCAGGCACACATGCTGGCAGGCCTTTTCCTCCTTCTAAGTACATACCAGCAGCTATAATTACTTCCAGACACTCTACAGGGTTTCTTCTTCTGGCCTGTTAGAGCTTTGACATGTGGTAGCAATTAGTGATGGTCACAGTGTGATGGAAATCTGTGTGTAAATCCCCGCAAATCCCAGATCGGGCCTTTGGGGGGGGGGGGGGGGGTAATTATTCAATCCCAGCAAATCCTAGATTGGGACTAAGAGGGTTAAGAAATGTAGTCCTTTGGCTTTGATGATCACCTTTTCATAGGGGTGAAGGGACGGGTGTTACAACTGCCTCTGAACATAAACATATAATGAACAAGCATGATTGCTTTATCAGACACTGCGTCATGATTCATTACAGAGCAATTGTAGTCTTAATGTTATATGATTCCATCATACAAGGGTATGCCCCAACAACTATGATGACAAGAACACTGAAGACTTCTACTATCCCTATTTCACGCAGAGAAATCTGCTGTGACATAAAGTGGTACAAAATACAAAACAAAAAAAACAAAAATCAACTGCAAGAGGTCATAGATCAGATGCCGAAAGACATTATTGTAGGCCTAGAATAGGGTAGTAAACTAAAAGTGTTCCTATAACCTATGCGGTTCTTTGGGAGCAGGATGTCGGAGACCTCAGCATCTCCAGGGGCCAGCATATTGAGGGCGGCGCCCATCTCCTCTCCCTTGCTGCTTTACCTTCCCTGACCCTAAAGAGGGTGAGTACCCATTTACACCTGGGGTATTGCACTAAAGCCAAGGAACACAGTCACCCATCCACTTGGTAACTATGCTCAATGCTGCTCAACCCTACTTTAGGTAAAGCAAGTGCTCTGACCACTGAGCTATCCTGTCCTCATGCCACAGGGCAGATGGAATGTAAAGATAGGAGCAGAGGGTTAACAAGCATTGGTAGGGGATGGGACAAATATTGCAACCCTGAGCATGAGATGAATGAAGGAGGCTTGAGGCTCCAAGAATTTGACCATTACAACAACCTGAAGGTGGTGAGCACATTTGGTCCACACAAACCATCTGGACGCTGGACAATGGGTCAGCCTGGGAGGAAGTCACCACAATCAAATTGATTACATTATTATTATTACTCTTTGTTCTAAACTCTGATGTGCTCCATCCTTCATTTTCAAGCATTGTAAGAATTAGATCACAAAAAAAGAAACAAAAACAACAACAACAACAAAATTTAAAAAAAGAATCAGACCATACCCCTCTCCAGGAGACAGGATAGCCTAGTGGTTAGAGCATTGTGCTCATGAGCTGACAGCCTGGGTCCATTTAAAGGGATGTACCCCCTGGAGTTAACATCAGTACTAACTCATTTCCCTCAAAGGTCCTTTGGCTGAAACTATGAATCTCGTTTGCACACATAACATCTTGTGCATGTTTTATAAAACCCATTCTGCCTTTTGGGAGTGCAGGCCATTACATGCTACTAGAAAGGGATGGCAACATTAAAAAGATTTTTAAACAGTATCTAAACACTGAGGTCATGTTTCTGTATCCTCCCTGAAGCCAGAATGCAGCTACCTTCATGGGGGCAAACATGAGCAAAGTTTTTCTGTTCAGTGAACATTGGAGCTGTAGCAACCGCCCCCCCCCCCCCCCCCCCCCCTCCACCATCCAGCTTTGCAAAGAACCAGGTATTGGCACACAGCTCACTGCTACAGAGCCAGAAGTGCTTTTGTCAATGCAGCGCCTCCCCGATTTCTCCTGGTAAGGGACTGTCGTCTGGTCTTTGTACCACTGACCTTGCTAATTAACGCACATCAATATCACAAGTTGGTTTTCCCGTCACGAAGTGCAAGGTTCTTTTGTCCTCTGGAAAGTCAAGGTTCCCTTTCCCCTCAGCTGCCACCAATGGATTGGATCCCCCCCCCCCACTCACAGTTAAACACCCCCCCCTCCCCACACACACAGTGTTTGCAGACAAAGGGACAGGGAGGAAAAGGGGATGGTTGATTTAGGGTTAAGATATGCATAGAACTTTATACACTGGTTCTTTTTCATAGTATTGCTTTCTGCTTTACATTTTTTTATTTTATCATTATTACTATTATTTTTAAAAAAAAATCTAAGATGGATAGCTTGATGAAAAAAGCACAGGCACTACTTATTGAATTTGAATGTATCATCTGTACCCCCCCCCCCCCCCCCCCCCTACAACAAACTGTGAAACTTGACTTTCACACTGGCACACACGCTTGCTTGCAGGCACACACAACAGTTGACAAGATTGACAAAACTGCATAGAAACGGGGAGTGGATGTAAAAAAAAAAAGCACACGAGTGCTTATTCCTATCCTCGATATAAAGAATAAATATTTGACACAACACAACACAACACACACACACACACACACACACACACACACACACACACACACACACACACATGAAGAAGGGTCTGAACAGGTAAGGAGAAATGAGAATCGAAAATACAGCATATAAAATAAAATCCCCATGCTTTATATCAAACCAAACAAAACCTAATCAGTTTACATGAAAACAAAACAAGACCGGTAAAACCAAAGGAAAACCTCCTCCTTTTCTGTGTGGAGCTCACACAGAAACGAGTTTAAGAAAAAGGTTGTCGAACGTGTCGAAGTCCCTAAAGTAAACGTTTACTTGGCAATGTTCACATTCTTTGCGTGTTTATACGGCACCCACATAACAAACTTTCGGTTTGTGATCGGCGAGACTTCGACGGGAAGTTGTCATTCTTGCAACAGGAAATGAGCTGTGCGCATGACACTGGGAAGGAAAAAAGGAAAGATTCAGAGCTCCCGATCATTTGGGTAAACTTGTGATTTGATTTCGGTTTGTATTCAGCAAATTGTTCGTTAGAGGTCTTATGAAAGCACGTAAGGATAGTTCTTATGTTTACTGTTAATTTGATTCGAACGATATATGCATCTGATCGTCTAGATGAGCAATTTTCGTTTTCTTTTAACTCTAGTTACGCGGTGTTGTAGACATGTATTGAGGCTTTTTGGTCTTAGGATAGTGTGAAGGCTTTTTCTTTGTTTTTGTTACCAGTTTGTGATCTCTGAGAGGTTGATTGTATTTCCTAAGCGAAGGGGAATGAAATATTTGAAATCATCTTCAAGTAACCATGCTCATGCTGTCATGTTTACATAAAACTCAAGTATATAATGATCAGTATAACTATACGATTTTCTGTTTTTGTCACTGATGAGGATTTATTGAAGTGCTACATAGCTTACATCAGACCAAGGCGTGGAGGTTGCTCGGCTAGATGGAGAAAACAAATCTCTAGGTTGGAAAATCACATAGCATGACATGTCAATCGACAGCGTGATAATGTTTACATTATTTAGTAAAATACCATTTGCTGTCTCCACTGTCAGTGTCACCCTCACTGACTCAGTGACTTACCTCTTTTGAGTTTCAGTCATGCAGGAGAGTAAAAATCTTAATGAATTCTATAACATAACAATCAGAAACTCATGTCTTTAGTTGTATAGAGATTGAATTGCTGGTATTGGATTTTAAAGTGAAATGCTGTGGGTTGATCGTAGTGAAGTTATAAATTATTTGTCATGAGGTGGAAAACTTCAGGAAGAAGACAGAAGTCGGGCACTGATTCGACTTAGGCAGTCAAGTTTAGCTTAGGCCTAATTAAAGATCAATAATATGCCACCTTTACACTATATATTACAGAGGAATGTTAGTCCATGAATTGCAAACTGCTTAATCAAGTGAACATTGCAAAAATTACTGCCGCATACAATCCAATCTGTAAATTGTGTAATCAGCATTTCTGTTAAAGTGCTAGTTTTACTTTTAGGCATTCAGATTAATTGATTTAAAAAAAAAATATTAAAAACTTTTGTTTTTGTGCGCATTTTGTAAAACTGTATGGATACCGAATGTATTCTGTTGGGAGTGTAAGGGGCTTTTCCAGTATAAATTGCATCCCCACCATCTGGAAATTCAGTGCCAAAAATTTCCCTGTCTTTATTACTCTTTGTTCTTGTCTTGTTTTGTACCTTCCTATCACATTTGTTGCTTATTTTCTACCTTCCCAGTTCATTGTGCCTTTTTTTCTCAAGGAAATGTTACAAATATAAGGAAATATTGCCATTTTATACATTTTGTGACATTTTGCCTGTGGTGTTTTGTTGTGGTGACCAGGAAGTGATATGGTAAACACTGAAATGGGCTGAGGATACATATCGTTTCTACAAGTGCAATGTTTTTGGCCAAATGACACTTTTTGTACATTGAGGTGTTGATTATTCTTTTAAATATTAATAGAAATATGCTTTTGTGTTACCTGGGATAATAAATTAAGCAGAATGGTGGGTGTCCTCAGTACAGTCTGGTTTTGTTAACCATATCATTCTTCTGAAGTTCAAATGATTAAAATTTAAATCAAGGTACTTTGTCATTTAATGTTTTTGTTTTTGCTTGTTTTTGTAGTTTATGGGGTTTTTTTCAGACAAATTGTGTCAGATATTTGAACTTGAAGGGATAGGATGGTGTTTGTGTTTATTTTGAAATTGAGGTGAATGTTATTTTATGTTGCTGAAGGGGAATTGGGAGACAGCCCTGATATATGCCCTCTGCAGTCAGGGGGCTGTAAACAACATGAAATTAAGCATGACTACTGAATGCACAAAAAGTGATCAAATGTGCTTGAGTTGTGGGAGAGATTCTTCAGTTTATGGTTTGATGACTTGTCAAATGGCAACCACCAAGGCATCAATTCAGCTATTTTCAAGAATTTTCCTCTGGAGTTAACATCAGTACAGACTCTATTCCTAGGAAAGTCCTTTGGATAAAACTATAATAAACCATGGCCCAATGTACAAAGGCAGACACATCTTGCGTTAAAGGTAAAGCCTATTCCACCTTTCAGAAGAGTAGGCCATTGTATGCTGTTAAGAAAGGATGACAGAATTAAAAAAGAAAATGCATGGATACTGATAGTGTGTTTAAATACCATCTTGAAGTTTGGATGCAGCTACCTTAATTTAAATTAATGGTGAGCAAAAAAAAAGGTCCCCATACACAGAAATGTCAACTTTGGTGAATATTGGAGCTGTAGCTGAAGAACACTAACAGAAAAAAAATGTGAATATAAATTTATTATGATATATGATATTTAATGAGGATTATGATTGTGTTTGTGTGTTTACTTTACCTTTTACCTTTCCCTTTTTTGTGTGTTTCAGTATCGTTGTGTGATCAGTTCCAGCAGAAATGTAAAAGCTTGGGTCCAGCTTTTGGGATTGGTCAGAGATGGAGCTGACCAGCAAAAACTGAGCAGCACATGGTCATTGTGTCAGCCAGCACTGATACCAGATAAAAGATCAGAAAAGAAAAAAAATTGGAAAAGAAAAAATTCAGATAAGTTGAGAAAGTCAAGTAAGCATGGAAAAGTCATCCAAATCAGAGTCTGAGATGGTTGCAAATAATATGATTGAGGGCAGTAACCCAGAGGGGCCATCAGTGGTGAACCAGGATGAGCTCCCTTCATCTTCCAGCCGTCAGAACAGCCCAGGTAAAGAGAAAGGAAAATTAAAAAAATTAACCAGGTTTAGATAAAAGGAAAAAAACAACAACCCACGTTTAGATTTTGAAGTGTGATTAGCTGAAGATATGTGATGATGAATACTTATTTTTTATAAAGAAGTAATATGTTTTGTCAGTTTTTAGCGGTTGTTTATATTTCTTGAATATGAAATAGGAAAGTTCAATTTCAGCACTTTTGATGATGGAGATGGTAGTGATTAGTTTAATGATTAGTTATTAAAAACATACCCAGCATGCAACCTGTATGATTTGAACTGAGCTGCTTCGAAGTCAGATTATCATTATGTTGGCTGAGGGAGGCCAGCGGACAGACCTCCTGCTAAGTCACATGCATGGGAGAAGACCAGGCACTACATACCCTGCCCAGTAAGGGAATGCAGAGAGCTCTAGACAGAAAACATATTTATTAACAGCTAAAAGTAACTCATATAATTAATCCACATCTAAATTATATGCATCTCTTACACAGACACACACACACACACACACACACACACACACACAGACACACACAGACACACACAGACACACACAGACACACACACACACACACACACACACACACACACACACACACACACACACACACACACACTCACACACATTTTGAATGGAGTCTATTTCGCACAAGTTCAAACATTTGACACTGCTACATTTTTGTTCAGTCTTTATGTTTGAAGATAAAAAGAAAACGAGTGTATCAGCTCCTTGGAAGCGAGATATATATTCAGTTTCTTTTCATTATGTCAGAATAAGCCTGTATGTTTAGGAGGTATGGTTTTTTTTGTGTTGACTGCATTTGAGTGATTTAATTGTTTTTGTTTCAGTACTGTTCATTGGTCCTTTGGCAAACCCAAATCTGGCTGTGGAGACCAGATATGTTCCCAGGGATGTTAAAGGTGCGTGGATGGATTTCTAGTGTGTGATTAATTCCACTGAATCCAAAACTTTTGTGTGTGTGGGGGTGGGGGGGGGGTGGGGGGGGGGTTAAACTCCATAATTTTGATTTGCCCCTGGCTTTTGTCGATGATGTCTCTGCAAAGTGTTGAACTGATATATATATATATCACAGTGTAGCAGCGCTTCACATTTCAGTCCGTTTTTTGTGGCTATAGAAAGCTTATATATTAAAAGTTAAAGTCTATCTTGAGCTTAAGGCTCATCAGGCCGGTGCTTATCCCGGTTTCTGTGGTGTTAAACGACTGAGAGTCATGGACTCCTCCCAGGATAGGACGCCAGTGTATCGCAGGGTTAACCCCCAACACAAGGTTAGTACCCCTTTTACACCTGGGTGAGGTGAGAAAATAGCCGTAAAGTGCCTTTTCCAAGGGCACAACGCCATAGCCGAAAGCTGGGATCGAACCTGCAACCTTTAGATTACGAGGCCAACGCCCTAACCACTAGACTACAGCGGCGGCATAGCAGTTATGTAAGGATGTATATATATCACAGCTTAGCAGTGCTTCACATTTCAGTCGTTTTTTTTGTGGCTATAGCAAGCTTATATATCTAATTGTTATACTCTCTGTGCTGCCCCCCAGACCCCCTGGCGGTGAACGGCAGCTGTGGCCTGATAATATGAAAATATGATTAACAATAGTAGATATAAAAACAAACGCCCCACATTGTTGTGCTGTGTAACCCCCTTCTCTGTTCCCTGCCCCCCAGAACCCTTGGCAGTGAACGGCAGCTGTGTCCTGATAGTATGATAATATGATTTACAGTAGTACATATAAAAACCACCACATTGTTGTGCTGTGTAACCCCCTTCTCTATGTGCTGTGTCCCCCAGACCCCCTTGCGGTGAACGGCAGCTGCGTCCTGATAATATGATATGATTTATAATATTACGTATAAAAACAAACCACCCATGTAGTAGTGCTGTGTAATCCCTGTGTGCTGTGTCCCCCAGACCCCCTGTTGTAGTGCTGTGTAACCCCCTTCTCTCTGTGCTGTCCCCCAGACCCCCTGGCGGTGAACGGCAGCTGTGGCCTGTACAACCTGGGCAACACGTGCTTCATGAACTCCGGCCTGCAGTCCCTGGCCAGCTGTGCCCCGCTGCTGCACTTCTTCTTCCAGCACTTCCAGCTGACCCCGGGGGTCAAGGGCACGCTGACCGGCGCCCTGTACCAGCTGCTGGTGAAGATGTGGAGCGGGCGCTACAGCCTGGTGCAGCCCCGCCACTTCAAAGAGCTGCTGGGCCTCTACCACCCCCAGTTCCAGGACTACCGCCAGGTAGGGAAGGGGGGCACAGCACACAGCAGGAGGGGGGGGAGGGGACGGTGGCCCTTTGGAGGAAGAAGGGGATGATGATGATGAAGAGGAGAAGGAGGAGGAGGATGTGATTACTTACCTGTGTGCCTTTCTCCTTGTCTCTGTCTTTCAAGGTGTTGGAGGTAATGGTGATGATCATAGTGATGATGTGATGACTTACCTGTGTGCCTTTCTCCTTGTCTCTGTCTTTCAAGGTGTTGGAGGTAATGGTGATGATCATAGTGATGATCATAGTGGTGATGATGATTATGATGATGGTGATGATGATGATGACGATGATGGTGATTACTTGTACATCGAGCATGGGTTTGAGAAAGAGGAGTATCTGATAAGGATGGAAAGAGAATCCATGCCACACATATATCATGTTGGTGGGGTGATTGGGGAGTTGGTATTGCCAATGGTGAAGGTGGTTGGGAAGATGGTGATGCTTTCAATGATGGTTGGTGGGAAGCTGGAAATGGTGGTGGTGGTGGTGGAGGTGGTGTTGGTGGAGGAGGAGGAGGAGGTGGTGGTGGCGGCGGTGGTGGTGGTGGTGGTGGTGGTGGTGGTGGTGGTGGTGGTGGTGGTGGTGGTGGTGGAAATGGAGGCGAGATACAAGACGAACCTTATGACATAATGAAAACTTTTGGCTATGAATACTGGGTGACTTTACCTTTCAGCGCCAAGATGTTGATTTTCATTTACATAGTTGTTTGGATGTACTATTTTGGATATTATGTATTTCGTTTTGTCGAGGGAGCACTGGAAGAGATGGGTGAAGGTGGAGACTGGTTAAGAGTTGTCCTGCCTGGCTAACTCATCTGCTCCTTTAGGTCCCTACAGTAGTGTCCCTGGATGCTGAGAAAGGTTATGAGTTCATCTCTGAGTCTTCTCAGCCATCTTGGATCAGGTGATGGCAGCGGGAGTATCGGTCATTGTTTGTGGAAAGCTGGGTTCTGAATGAAAAACCGAGGTCTTCTTTGTGTAGCAGGGTGATTGGTTCATATATCAGGTGTAGGGGTCGGTCTCTTAGGTTAGGAATGTTAGGGTAGGTGTGTTTAGATGGGTAGGTCTGTTTGATAAGATTGCTGTGTAGGTAAGCATTTGATCAGCTACATAATAGCTTCTGCTGTATGGGTTGGTGTATCTGGATTTGTTAGCCAAGTGGCGTTAGCAGATCTGATGATATGGCATCAGATCTAAGGATATGGCGTCATCAGATCTAATGATATGGCTTTAGCAAATATAATGATCTGGCGTTATCAAATCTAATGATCTGGCGTTATCAAAACTAATGATCTGGCGTTAGCAAATCTAATGATATGGCGTTAGCAAGTCTAATGATATGGCGTTAGCAAATCTATTGACATGTGTTATTGCGCTGTTTGTCTTCATTCATTGTCATTTTATGCTAGAGCTTGTATTTGTTGACAAATAAGCCCAGTGCTCATGTTATCATTGCTTGTGTCATTTTAAAAAAAGAGAAATTCTGCTTGCCATTTTCAGCTTTGAATGTGCCATGCTAACTCCTTTTAGTCATTGCACCGATGTGTCAGATTTTACACCCTTGTCATGCTTTAACATCACTGTTCTTCTTATTGTTGGACCATTGTCTTTTTTGTTGTTTTTCTCTCTGTGTAAGCCTGTTAATTCTTTTAGTTCCATTATTGTTTGTGATATCATATCCATTTTAGCATGATATTACAGATGTGGTGCTTTGGGGGTGGTGGTGGGTTTTTTTCAACCTTTTTATTTAAAAAAAAAAAAGGCACCAACTACTTATATCGTTTGATGTTGTTCTCTACAAATGACTGTACACTTTTGTGCATTGTGCTGCATTTGTTTTTTGAGTCTTTGCTCCACCACTTACGTTGCATTGTGATTGGTTGTTTGCTTCCACACTTATGTTGCATTGTGATTGGTTGTCCAAGCTTGTAAGCATTATGGTCCTGCTGCCCTTTTTGATTCATGCTGCTTTTCCTCCTGTGCAATACTCCAGTTGGTTTTTTTGCTTGCTTTTTTTGCATTATTGCCTTATTTGTGTGTTTTCCTTTTTTTTCTTCACATAAGCTTGATGATTCTCCATCTTTCCTTATTCCTGTGTGTCTGAATGATCACAAGCCACTCTTGTTTGTTTGCTGTCTGTGGCATGATGATACTGAGTCCAAGCACCATCATGTTCACAATCTTAATGTCCAGAGAGAAGTGTCAGGGAATTGTTGTGTCTGTATGGAAACAGAATGTGCTAACAACAAAAAGCAGAAACATTTCTTGAATTTTTTTTCCCTTTGTTGCAGTCAAATACTTTACACATATCCTTATGAATTAGTGTTAATCTTAATTCCATCGATCCTCTCCATGTGTGTGTTGCGTGCGTGCGTGAATGCAAGCGAGTGAGCGAGTGAGAGAGAGAGAGAGTGAGTGTGTGTGTGTGTGTGTGTGTGTGTGTGTGTGTGTGTGTGTGTGTGTGTACACCTTAAATTTTAACTGCTCCTCCCCCTATGAATGAACGTTTTATTCCATCCATTCTCTCCCTAGGTCTGTGTGTGTGTGTGTGTGTGTGTGTGCGTGCGTTTGTGCGTGCGTTTGTGCGTGTATGCATTTGTGCATGTATGTGAGCGTGTAACATGAATTTCAACTGCTTTTTTTTTTTTGGTATGAATTGATGTGGATTCTAACTCCATCCAACCTTTTCCTTGGGTCAGAGTATTCACAGAAGAGTGAAACGTTTTCCCTCTTTCCTTTAACCCTCCCCAGTTTTGTGTGCTTTGGTTTTTGTCATGTTTGAATGTGTATTGTAAGCAGACTGCAGTGGGATTGGAATCTTTTGATGTTTTTAACTTCTGTGTCCACACCACCTTCCTTGCCCTGCCATTAGTGTGTTTGTCAAAATCTGCTTTTGTCATGTTAGCATGGATTTTATTTTCAGTCTGCTTTTGTTATTTTGTTGTTTTGCTTTTTTCCATTTGTTTTTCTTCACTCTGCATTAGACTTAGTAATTGTGTTACCCGCGTGCCTGATTAAAAAAAGAAAAAGATCTGCACTGTGTTTTTAGAGTCGTTTATTTCATTTTTTTGATGTATCATAGAGTTTTAGCATAGAATGTGGTATATTATTATTTCAAACCTAAGTTTTTCTCCTTCCGCTTCCATCTCTTACCTGTCCCTGCCTTCAACATCCACCTGCCAAAGTGTATAACGTTTGGAGGTGTGTGTGTGCGCGCGCATGCTGCGTGCGTGCGTGTGTGTGTGCGTGCGTGTGTGCACATTCGAATTTGTTAAAACTGTAAATTGTTGTGGATTGTGTGTCGTGTAGGTCGAATGCAAGTGCTTTGATTTGTTTTTTTACAAGATACAGCGCTATACAAATTCCATGTATTATGTTAGGTAGTCTTAATGGCCCAATGAAAGTTGTGAATATAGAGCTGCTTTAAAAAAAAAAGCTTTGTTTCTTTTTCATTTTTCGTAGTTATATTGCTTTATTGCTTTAAAGAAAAGAAAGACCTTCAGTAAGGCTTATACCCCCACCAACACCAGTAGTCGGCAGAAATAATGCATACTGTTATGTTCAGTCACAATTCATGTTTCTGCACACAAGTTTTATGACTAGAACCAGAAGTGTGGGGACAGACTACAACTGAAAATACCTCCCCCAACCATTCATCTTCATTCATACTTATGTTTTATGTCAGCAATCATTTCACACTATGAGTATCACATAAATATGATTTAAGAGCATAAATATCCCCAAAAGAAAACCACAACGCTCATGCGCACAAATTTCTACATCCCCCTTCCACTCACCCCCCCCAAACTGAAACAAAACAACCAAACAAATCCTCCTATCCCCCCCCCCCCCCCCCCCCCCCCCTGCTAAAGCCCCTATATGCAATACACAAAACCAAAGACTAAAAGTCGAAGCCAGCCCATCAACAAACAATACCAAACCAGCCCCTGAAGAAACAATACCAAACCAGCCCCTGAAGAAACAATGCAAAACCATGAAGAAACAATACCAAACCAGCCCCTGAAGAAACAATACCAAACCAGCCCCTGAAGAAACAATACAAAACCATGAAGAAACAATACCAAACCAGCCCCTGAAGAAACAATACCAAACCAGCCCCTGAAGAAACTATACCAAACCAGCCCCTGAAGAAACAATACAAAACCAACCTACGAAGAAACAATACAAAACCATGAAGAAACAATACCAAACCAGCCCCTGAAGAAACAATACCAAACCAGCCCCTGAAGAAACTATACCAAACCAGCCCCTGAAGAAACAATACAAAACCAACCAATCAACAAGCAGTACAAAACCAACCAATCAACAAGCAGTACAAAACCAACTGAGAATAATTCAAAACCAACCAATCACAAAACCAACTGAGAATAATTCAAAACCAACCAATCAACAAGCAGCACAAAACCAACCAATCAACAAGCAGCACAAAACCAACCAATCAACAAGCAGTACAAAACCAACTGACCGAGAATAAATCAAAACCAACCAATCAACAAGCAGTACAAAACGAACCAATCAATAAGCAGTACAAAACCAACCGATTGAGGAAGTAATTCAAAACCAACCAATCAACAAGCAGTACGAAACCAACCAATCAACAAGTAATACAAAGTCAACCAATTAAAAGAAACACAAAATCAGCAAGTATTACACCAATCAACCAAAAATGCAATTAATTAGACAAAGAAAGACCAGATCATTCATCATGACAAGTTTTTGGAGATAAATTTAACCCTCTGCTGTCCTTATAGACTTAGTAAGAATAAAGTGAAAATACCATGCCAAGGGAAGCAAATCCGCAACACATGTACACCCACTTCAAATATACATCAATAAACAAATTCCTTTTTCTCACCAAAAGCATATTAACAAGAAGTGATCAGGGAAGAATTAGGGTCCTTTTGATAAGATTGTAAAATATATAAAATTATATATAAGCCAGTAGCTGCAATGTGTGTTTCACTTTCAAAGGAAACTGGTTGTTGCTGTTTATTTTGAATGCAGGACTTCCAGATAGAGACAACCTGCTTTTAGTTATTTGTGGAAAATGTGTATTTTGGGTGTTATTAATTAAATCGGAAGAATTATCAGCAGACACTCTTCTGCTGCAAAAACTCTCCCTTGTCAGCGTTTTGGAAAAAAAAAAGCTCTGAAATGGCATCTATGGCAAGCAAGAACAGAGTTTTTGAGTGTAGGAGAGTGATTATTAGTATATTACAGCACCATTTGTTAGAGTTGTTGAAGGAAGTCACAGGGTTTGGTAAGTCTGTCTCTCTTTGGAAAGTGGCGTTGAAACAAATTCCTGGCTGTACTCTTCTGGTAGACCAGGGTGACATCATTGGAAAGAAAGGTCTTACTAGCCTGGAAAAAGGGGTCAAGTCTAATAGTCTCATTTGACTTAAGACCATATTCTATGGCGTTTTTTTTTCTTCTCCGATGTTGCTTTACTGTTCAGAAAAAGCCTTTTTTTCCCCTGTAAGCTTTTATTCTCTCTGTAGGTTTTTCATCAGTCTCTATAAAAGCTGTTATTTCTCTTTACCACCCCCTCTCCCCCCATAAAACCTCCCAAAAAACCCTAACAATCCCCCCCCCCAAAAAAAAAAAAAAAAAAAAAATTCCCCAAAATAAATTGAAGTCAGGGCTTGAGTGTTGCTGTTTTGTGCAATGCAAGTTTTGTTTGACAGGTATGTATAGGGTTTATCCAGAATCCCCCCCCCCTCTCTCTCTCTCTCTCTTCTCTTTCTTTTCTCTCTCTCTCTCTCTCTCTCTCTCTCTCCTCTCTCTCTCTCTCTCTCTCTCTCTCTCTCTCTCTCTGTGCAGGCTTTCATTGTTCCCAGTGTCTGCACATAAAACCACCACAGGCTTATAAACCTCGCTTTACTGGCCAAGTTTTGCATGTCTGGCCTTTGTTGTTGCCCTGTTACAAAGGACAAAGGCAGCCCTGCTATACTTGCCTTCAAGGAGCGTTGAAGAAAAATGTGAATAAAAGAAGATGACTGTGGGAGGTAGACATAAAGATGAGAGGATTGAAAGGGAAAGCTGAAGATGGAGGTATTGGCTGTTTGGGATCTATTATTGCTTTGATGCTGTTTTCTGTTGGTTTTTTGTAGTGGGGTGTTACTGGATGCTAAAACAGTTTGAGTAAAAATCATTAAAATCAATTTTGTATGTTGAGATCACCTTTAAGTTTTGCTGCTATAGTTAGATGGCACATGCACACGCACGCACGCATGCACACACACACACACACACACACACACACACACACACACACACACACACACACACACACTCACACACACACACACACACACACACACACACACACACACACACACACACACACACACACACACACACACACACACACACACACACACACACACACACACACAGAATATACTATTACACGTCATGACTGAAAGATTTAGAATAACATTTTGTTTGATGTTCATATTTGACATCGCAGCTAGACATCTCAGATTCAAACTGCCCAAAGCCAGAATGCAGTCATCTTAATGATGGGCAGAAAACAGCAACATTACACAGAAATATCACCATTGGTGAACCTCAGAGCTTTCGCCAAGGAATAGTAGTAGGCACCCATCAGTCTCGGAAGACTATGGAGTTGCGCTCTAGTCTTTAGAGCTCAAAGCCTGGGCATGTATGCATGGAGGGCAAGCTGTTAACGCCAAGGAATAAACACCACAAAATAGACTCCTATAATCTCAACAATCTTGCCTGGTTCCATAGTCAGTACTGTGTAATGTATGTTGGGCTAATCTCATGCAGAATGGTGGCTCTGTTGGTTGTGTTAATTTAACACCAAGTGGTGACGGTAGTTTTAATGGCAGAAGATATGTTCATATCCTTGATGACTTGTGTGACCACATACCAGCATTCCTTTCTTGACCTGCGGGGGTGCCAGAAAAGGTTGACCACTAAGTTGTGCCACCCTGTCATCATTTTGCCTTCATCTTTGTTCATGCTGTCTGTCCTGTACTAAGTAACTTTCCTTTTGGGAAAAAACCTGCAGCACCTGTTTGATTGCATATGCAGTCACAGAGTGAGAGATATAGAAATGAGAGATATAGAGACGTGCATAGACATTCCTAGACAGACACAGGCAGACAAAGACAGACACACACACACAGACAGAGAGGCAGGCAGACAGATTGATACAGAAATGTACACACACTTACAGACACACACAGACACACACAGACACACACAGACACATACACACACACACACACACACACACACACACACACACACACACACACACACACACACACACACCACACACACAATTCTCAATCCACCTCCCTGTGTGTGTGTGTGTGCAGCACGACTGTCAGGAGTTCCTGGCTCTTCTGCTGGACACGCTTCACGAACAGCTCAACAACATCGCAGCAGCAGCAGCAGCCGCCGACGCCTCCCTCACCGCCCCCACCCCCCAGCCCCCCACCACCACCCCCCCCTCCACCGACGCTGCTGCGGACCAGGGTCGTCACCTGAACAACGAGGATCAACAGGCAGAAGCAGGGGCGGGCAGCAGGGGGGAGAAGAGTGGAGAGGGGGTGGCAGCTGCTGCAGCGACCTCCGATTCTGGCTGCAAGCTGCTGTGCCCGGAGACGCTCTCCAGCGAAGAGGACCTGGGTGGCCCCAGTAGCAGAGCCGCCAACGTCCTGCCAAGGTCGAGTCAAGGGCAGAGCTCGCTGTCGTCGGGGGAGACGGAGCAGGTGCGGGGGTCGCTGAAGCGGATCTCGTCCTCCTCCACGGAGGCGGTGATGGCGTCCCTCTTCTCGGAGGACAGCAACCACTCCACACTGTCGGCTCACAGCACAGACTCTGAACAGAGCAACGCCTTCAAGAAACTGAAGATCGAGGCGGACAGCACAAACTCCAGTGGCGTGTCTGTGCTGAGTTCGGTGTCGGAACTCTCTACTCAGGAATCCTCGCAGGCCGAGCTGCCGCGTGATCAGACTTTGGCCGCTCAGCCAGACGCTCTCCCCGCTTTGAAAGAGGGCGCTGCCTCGGACAATAACAACTCGGCAGAGAGCGGGGCGGAGTCCATGGAGATGTCCCCGCCTGCCTACTCCAGTATACCTCCGCGCAAGTGTGTTAGGCTAGACATCCCCCCCTCCTCCTCCTCCTCCTCTTCTCAGGGTGCCCCCCCATTCCCCAGTGACCAGACTGTGGTGGTCAGGAAGGACGTGTGCTCAGACCAGGAGGCAGGCAGGCCAGGGGGGGAGGAGAGCATGGACTCCGCTCCACACACAGAGGGCAGCAGCTCCGGGGGGGCTTCAGGCTCCAAGAAGTTCAACAACACGGAGCTCCCCTCCACCCCAACCCCCACCGTGTCAGAGGGGGGGGTGATGGCGCCGTTGCCAGGTCAGACATGTCAGAACGACCTTCCCGCGATGACCTCGTCCCCGCAGGACGAGTCGCGCTCCAACCCGCTGCACTTCTACTGCAAGGAGACCAAGACGCTCAACACCAACGTCCTGGTCTCCAACTTTGTGCAGGGCGACGTCAGCACCGACTCCGAGAAATTCGCCAAGGTACGTGTGTGGCGGCAGTGGCGGCGGTTTTCATTTTACTTGTCTGTCTTTAACTCTTTCATTCCCCAATTTACTTTTGCTATTGCTTCCCTTTATTCCCAGGTTCCTCTTGTCTGTTTCTTCCCTTCATTCCCGGATTTACAGACCAAAACACTTAGCATAATGGGGTACTTACTTTACAAACTTACGGCAGTTGCCCATATTATATGAACCAAAGAATGTCATATATCATTGTGTAGGAAATTGATGTGATATGGTGCTGGTGACCATGTTGACACTTCACAGTAACATGACAGATGACACAGGTGTAAAACAGGTAAGTTGACAGTAAAAAAACAGGTATGCCATCATGCACTCCATGCAGATGAGTATTTTTCTAGCGAGTTGTATGTTTCGTGCTTGTACTCACCAACTGATGCCTCATGTACATCCCCTTGCATTGTTTATGTGAATACTCCATGAGAACTGTCACCATTGTCACCATGATTGTCCCCAACACATCAACAGTGTATTCTCTTTTTTGTAGACTGTGTATTACTGCCACACAACAATAAAGAGAGCAAGCCCCACACTATTTTGCACACTTTTTATATACAGATAGTATTTACATGTTCTCTAATTACATATGTTTGTACTTCTGTCCAAGTATCACATGATATGTATCACACATAGGTGACACATGTATGATCACCTTGATCAGAATCCGAATTCTCTCCACCTTCCATTTTCACAGCCAAGAAATAAGCCACATCTTCACACACACTCTTACACTCATTCTAAAACCAACTAATTTCTCAAGTGACTACTTTCTCACGAGTGGGGGGAGGGGGGGGGGGGTAGAGAGGGGAGGTGAGAGCTGGAAGACCAATGCAGTAATCTGTTGGGTAATCTGGAACTGCATTCCATTCACGGCTACTACTACATAGACTGGGTAGTGGCTGAAGGGTCAAGATGCTGACAGGTCAAGATTGATGGGGGAGTGGGGAGGGGAGGAGGAAGGGAGGCTGCCGGGCATGGTATTCCTTACATAAACAAAGACCTGTTAGTGGCTGACAACTGATAAGCAACTAATGGGAAGAACAGAGCACTCCCTGCTGAGCCCGGTTTACCGGGCTGTGGGAAGGAAGGGTGTTTGTTAGTGGAGACCGGTATACCGGGCGCTGGGATGGAAAGGAAGAAAAGTCTGCAGACCGGTAAACCAGGCTGTGGGAATGAAAGAATTAATCTGATGGGGCGGTAATTAGATTACTTCCCATGCGATCAGAACTGCCGATCAGAACTGCCGATCGCAGCATTGTGGATCTATCGTTAGATCTACACCTGTGAATTGTGCGACATTCTGTATCGTTGGGGGGTGATCGAAAACTGTTTGTTGCATGCACTTTGCCTGTAGCTGTAAAATGTAGTATTTATGCAACCTCTTTTTAGAGGTCACATTCCCACTGTCTGACCATGCTGTCGTCGCCGAGAAGTTGTACAGAGTCGCGACAGATCAAATATCTGCACTCTGTTACATTAACATTTGGAAAGTGGATGCTATGTTGAAAATAAACTAAAAGAGATGGTGATAAATGAAAGTGAAAGAAATCAAGAGGCATGCCACAAATATAGTTGTTAAACATTTACCCAAATGTTGATGATCAGAACAGTTCCATCATTCGGTTTCAGCATTTGAACTGAACTGACAGTTTGTTTGCTGCAGGTTCTGTGGATTGTTTGCTTTATTCTCAGATAAGTATCTTGTGACAGTGTATGAAAACAGAGATTACATTGTGAACTCTTCTTTTTTAATATCTAGAAATAACAAATTGTATGAAAACATGATTTATGTATATAATTATGGTAAAATCTCAGCTGCCAACTATCCTGCTTTTTCAGGAGGGTGTTTGGCAAGACCACCCCACTGATACCAGTCAATATTGTATACATTTGGTTTTTCAGGATGATTGTATGTATGCAGGTGGTTGATATTGGTGTGGGGGGGTGTTGTACACAGGTGGACAATCGCAGTCAGGTGCCGGTGACGAAGGAGGTCAACCTTCTGCAGGAAGCACTGCAGGGTCTGGAGGAGGACAAGGTGAGAGACAGAGACAGACAGAGACAGACAGACAGAGAGAGAGAGAGACACACACAGAAAGAGAGACACAGAGAGAGAGACACAGAGAGAGAGACACAGAGAGAGAGAGACAGAGAGAGAGGGAGAGAGAGACACAGAGAGAGACGGAGAGAGAGACACAGAGAGAGAGAGAGACAGAGAGAGAGAGAGAGACAGAGAGGGAGAGACAGAGACAGAGAGAGAGAGAGAGACAGAGAGAGAGACAGAGAGAGGGAGAGACAGAGACAGAGAGAGAGACACAGAGAGAGAGACTGCTGCTGCTGACCCTTCTCGTTTACATGATGATGAGGATGAGAATGATGGTGATGGGTATGGTGATGATAGTGATAGTGATTCAAAAATACCTTGTTTAGTAAAGTGTTTGCGTGTGTGTGTGTGTGTGTGTGTGTGTGTGTGTGTGTGTGTGTGTGTGTGTGTGTGTGTGCGTACGTGCGTGCATGGTGTGTGTGTGTGTGTGTGTGTGTGTGTGTGTGTGTGTGTGTGTGTGGACTTTTCATCACAGCTGAAGTTTATAAATTCATCAAGAAAGTATCACAAAAGCTGAGCAGACAATGGTGTTTTTGTAAACTTGAAAATTTAGATATGTTCTGTCTCTTCTGGGATTTCTCTCTCTCTGATACCCTCTCCCCTTTCTCCTTCTTTAGGAAAAAAACAAAACAAAAGGAAGCAGAATTTTCCATGATTTGTACACACATACACATACATGAGTGCATGGTACTCGGCACAGTGCCATTGGGATAGGTGATAGTGCATTTCATGGCCTTGTGATGTAACCCACTGCAGTACAGTATGAGCAGTTTCACAGTATTGCATACCACTTTAAGTCATGGCAGATTTCTTTGTGTGAAATTTGGGCTGCTTAATCCCTGGAGAGAGTGTGTTGCTGCCATAAGGGCTATGCTACTCAATCCCCACCCCCCCTCCCCCCCCACCGAATTTTAGGACAACTCTCTTGTCGCTGGAAGTTATACATGGGCTATATACATGTGTGTTTAATACTGTACCTAAGTTTACCATCCTCATTTGAAAGACTAATATCCAGACTTCCACTCAAGGTCTTGTGGATAAATGGGGAGGGGAGGGGGGGTTTCAAATTCAAATGGGGATCAAACCCATGACTTGTAGGTATCTAAACAGGTGCATTACCTGTAAACCACTGATCCACTATTCAAAGACTCTTCTCTCCCCCTCAGGTGGAAAAAGCGCTGATCGGCAAAAGTTTAGGGAACGGGAGCAGCACCACCCTGATGACGGCCCCTGACAGTGGAGAGGACAAAGCCAGCCACATCAGCAACCTGCGCACAGTCAAGACGCGGCAACCCAGCGGCATTCTGTGCAAGCCCACCACCGACCCCAACCTGCTGAACAACAGCTACGAGTACGAGGAGGAGATGGTCATGGGGTATAGCAGCCTGGTGGGGACCTCCCTGCAGAAACCAGGTCAGTGTGCAGTTAGTTAACAACTTGGCATTGAATTCACAGCGTGCGAAATGTTTAAATCAAATATACAGAATGAAGTTGGACCCTGTGAAATATTTTAGCTGCAGCATCTGATAAAGTATGAATTTAGACGGTATGGAATATTTAGATTGTAGCGGCCACATCAAAAGTTCGAAATTAGACA
Organism: Stramonita haemastoma; assembly: GCA_030674155.1. Lineage (NCBI taxonomy): Eukaryota > Metazoa > Mollusca > Gastropoda > Neogastropoda > Muricidae > Stramonita > Stramonita haemastoma. The sequence continues at coordinate 6,460,990 of CM060335.1, forward strand.
CGTGTGGAATATTGAGATTGTTGCAAACATATGATTCTAGTCCCTATGAAATGTTCAAATTGTAGCAGTCTATTATAAGTATGAATTTAGATCCTGTGAAATATTGTAACATCTGTATCTAAAGTGTGAATTTTGAATGTACGAATTTAGACAGTGTAAAAAATTAAAGTAAGAATTCAGGTGCTGTAAAATATTGTTGTAGCAGCTTAAAGTCTTAGCTACCTTATGGTGGTCAGAAATGGCAGATTTTGTGTGCTTACATTGACACAGCAAAAGAAGGGATTTTATATTGGAAGTTATGAAACTAAAAATAGAGAGGGAGGGAGGATAATTATGTATGGTGCAGAGTCTTAACTGAAATGTGTCTCTGTTGATATAAAAAGAAAATCAACACAATCTGTTCAGTTATGTGTGTAACTCCATAATTTCTAGATTGTATTTTTAGAGATGATGTTGAAGTATCAGTGTGTGTAAACTGATTATACTTTTTTTTTTTTTTTGAGACAATGTTAAAGTGTCAGTGTGTGTAAACTGATTATAATCTCTTCTTTTATGGAGACGATGTTAAAGTGTTTCTGTGTGTAAACTGATCATACTCTCTCTTTTTTTTTTTTAGACGATGTTTAAGTATTGGTGTGTGTAAACTGATTATACTCTCTTTTTTGTTTAAAAGACGTTGCTAAAGTGTCTGTGTGTGTACACTGATTTTACCCTTTTTTTTTTTTTAGATGATGTTAGAATGTCAGTGTGTGTAAACTGATCATACTCTTTTTTTATGGAGACGATGCTAAAGCGTCAGTGTGTGTACACTGTTTATACTCTCTGTGTAAACTGTTTATACTCTCTGTGTAAACTGTTTATACTCTCTGTGTAAACTGTTTATACTCTCTGTGTAAACTGTTTATACTCTCTGTGTAAACTGTTTATACTCTCTGTGTAAACTGTTTATACTCTCTGTGTAAACTGTTTATACTCTCTGTGTAAACTGTTTATACTCTCTGTGTAAACTGTTTATACTCTCTGTGTAAACTGACTATACTCTCTCTGTAAACTGACTATACTCTCTGTGTAAACTGACTATACTCTCTGTGTAAACTGACTATACTCTCTGTGTAAACTGACTATACTCTCTGTGTAAACTGACTCTACTCTCTGTATAAAATGTTTATACTCTCTTTCTTTATGAAGCCAATGCTAAAGTGTTCTCATGTGTTCATCTGGTCAGCAGCAGGCCCGGGGGGTGTGGTGGTGAAGTCAACGTGTGAGAAGCAGCACAGTGACGTGGACTGCGAGATGGGGGGGGCGGGGGGTGGGGGGGGAGAAGCTGGAGATGGTGGAGAGTGGGGTGGCGGGGGACAAGGTCAGCTCCGAGGTGGAGAAGAACGTCCAGATGCAGGCTCTCACCAAGCTGAAAAACACCCTCACCAAGGTGAGAGAGAGAGAGGGAGGGGGAGGGAGAGAGAGAGAGAGAGAGAGAGAGAGAGAGAGAGAGAGAGAGAGAGAGAGAGAGAGAGAGAGAGAGAGAGAGGGAGAGAGAGAGAGAGAGGGGGAGAGAGAGAGAGAGGGACAGAGAGAGAGAGAGAGTGGTGCTGAAGATAGTGATTTCTTGATGGGGATGGGTCAGGGAATTCTCTCAGCATGAATCCTTTATTTCTTTCTTTTCTCAACTTCTTTTTGTGTCATTTTTACCTCCATGGATAAGTTGAAAATGTTTTCTTTGAGTTGTTTTTTTCTGTAGATAAACATTTTTAAAAAAATTTTCCCATAGTTTTTTGGGTTGATTTTTCCAAGAACATTTTTCCTTTGAATCAACCTTTTTGTGGATGACATGTTTTATTTGCGTTAACTCTACTGTGGACAAACATTTCCTTTTTGTCAACTTTTCAATGGAAGTTTCTTTTCCTGTTCACTTTATCAATGGCTGAAGCTTCCTTCCGCTGTGCTGATTTTCCCTATGTAAAGCTTATGTAAGTAAAATTTTCCTTTGGGTGGAATGCTTCTCTCTGAGGCTAAATTCACTAGGTTTTGTTTAGGTGAGTTACCTCATGTTTTCCTAATTGGCCAGTTTACGTGTCTATTTACACATGCTGATTTTAGAAAATAAAGAATTACATTTTTCACACATCAGATGCTGCCAGTCTATGAACCTGTTCATGAAAACATGACTAATGATAATTATACTTTAGAGTGTAATAAACGAACAGACATGATTTCCCCCAGACATAACTATTCTTGACAGTGTTATAAACAAACAAACATGATTCCCCCAGACATAACTATACTTGATAGTGTAAAAACCAAACATTTTTCCCCAGACATAACTATACTTGATAGTGTAAAAAACAAACATTTTTCCCCAGACATAACTATACTTGATAGTGTAAAAAACAAACATTTTTCCCCAGACATAACTATCCTTCTCACTCACTCACTCAGTCCCATGTCCCAAAGGACGTAGGGGGGACATGAGAGAAGACGCAACGGAGATCTTTTTCCATGCTTCACGATCCTGTGTGGCTAGTAGGAGGCGTTGCAGGGGTTGGGCAGTCCAGTCTTTGATGTTGTCAACCCATGATTTCTTTTGGCGGCCTCTTCTTCTTTTGCCCTCGACTGTTCCTTGCAAGATGGTTTTTGCTAGGGTGTTGTGTCTTGTGGTGTGACCAAACCACATCAGCTTTCTCCTCTTTATGGTGGAGAGCAAAGGCTCTTGGGGGCCCACACGCTTTTTGATTTCCTCTTTCACATAGTTATTGGTCTTGTGTTCTTTGTATGATATTTTGAGGAGTCTTCTGTGGCACTTGTTCTCGAATGCTTGGATTCTTCTCTCTAACTCTGCTGTCAGAGTCCATGATTCACAGCCATATAGGAGGATAGATATTACGAGGGATTTGTAGAGGTGGTATTTGGTGCAGAAGCTGATGTTGTTGCTTCTGATGATCCTCTGGAGTCTGACTAGAGCAGATGTTGCTGTTGCAATGCGAGCTTTCACCTCATTGTTTGATGTGCCATCTTTTGTTAGGATGGAGCCTAAGTATTTGAATTGGCTCACCTCTTCCAATATTTCTCCATTCATCTTTATTTCCGTGCTGTCATTACTCGCGCTGTTGACCATGATCTTTGATTTCTCTGTACTGACCTCCATGCCGTATGCGCTCGCTCGGTCTGTTAGACTGTCTGTGAGGATTTGCAGTTCTTGTTTGCTGCTGCCCATGAGGTCAATGTCATCTGCAAATCTGAGGTTGCAAAGGGGTCTTCCACCAATGGAGATGGAAGTGTGGTGGTTTTGCAACTATCCTTATCAGTGTAATAAATAAACAAACATGATTCCCCCAGAGCAACATTCGGGAAGACATCTCCGACAAAGCCTCCACCTCGGAGAGCACGGAGACGGAAGACGGAGACATGGAGGTGGAAGCGGAGGAGAGCTCGGCCTCTGACGATGAGGGGGAGGAGGAGGAGGAGGAGCCGCCTTCGTCGCGGGGCAGCATGGTGGGAGACAACTCCGTGTCGCTGCCCAACCCCGCACGCTGCATCACGGCGGCGGACATCGCGGCAGCCAACGGGGCGTGGGAGTGCTACAAGAGGAACAACAACAGCGTGGTGGTCGACACCTTCCAGGGCCAGTTTAAGAGCACCGTGAGTACTGACCCCCCCCCCCCTCCCTCCTGTCCTCCTGCCATCCCTCCTCCCTCCTGCCCTCCTCCTGCCTGCTGCCTGCTTTGGCTTCTCTCTCTCTCTTTCTTTTCCTTGTGGGAGATTTCGTGGATAAAAATTTTCTTCATGTTTACTGTCTTAGTGACCAAGCTTTTCTGTGCAAAATTTTCCATGGGTTTGTTGTTGTTTTTTTTTTGGTGAGGACTCCAAGGTTGACCAGCCGTGAGATGATGTGTGTACGTGCCACTGTTTTTGTCCACCATTAACACAATGGGAACCTCCCATCAAAAGTACAATGGAAAACTACTGACTGTTGTAACTGAGGCTAACTGAGGTCAAGTTGAGCGTCTGTTTTTGATTCACCTGGTTATGCCTGTTTATCAGACCTCTGTCAGTCCTGTGAGAAGGGTGTTGTTTACGAATAGTCATCTCATAAATATTTTGACACTGTAGGCTCTGACCAAGCAGTTTGACTTGAGGGATGATGTCTGAACAAGACACTGGTGTGCATGCGTTTTCACATGTCAGTTTTGTCGTCTGTTCAAGCCAGCACACTATGGCCTACTCTTACAAAAGGCGGAATGGGTTTTAATGTGTAAGGTTATAGAAATTTGGAAAGAGGATGGGGTTGGGGGCAGGACAGGAATGAGCAATGAAGGCACACAAAAGAGTATGGGACCGTCATGTTATATAATGAAGTGGAAATTCAGTATGATCTTGGACTGTCATGTTATACAGTGAAGTGGAAATTCTGTTTGGTCTTTGGGCTATGACTGTATGGACACTATGGAACTGGGAAGAATTGCAGTTGGTCTGGAAAAGATTGCAATAAGTAATGTAAAAATGTAGGGGGGATGGGGTTGATATTCATAAGAGAGTGTTTTGTGGGTTGTGTGCCAGTAAGATGGCTGTACGTTGCAGGTGGTTGTTTTGTGGATTGTGTGTAAGTAAGATGGGTGTGTGTTGCAGGTGGTGTGCTCGGAGTGTGACCATGTGTCAGTGACCTACGAGCCGTTCATGTACCTCTCTCTCCCCATCCCCCATGCTATGGAGCGCCAGATCTGTGAGTGCAGCTGCTGCCTTCACCCTGTGTACAGAGAGAGAGAGAGAGAGAGAGAGAGAGAGCTTGGCATGGTGTGGACATGCATTTAGAATTGCGCTGAGAAACATTTTATGGACATATGCAAAAAAACAGCATTGAATCCTGTGAACTATTTCTGTTATTGCTGATTAAGGATTTTAGATGGAGTCACAGTGTTAGTGCTGTATGTGTAGTTTTGCTTTTAACTGTCATGTTTTGTTGTTGTTGTTTTGTTTTTTCAGCACTAACCATGCATTAATATTGAAATAACTATAAACTGGACCAAACTTTATGTGCATTATGTCAGTAGATTCAGAGGAAAAAATCTTTGAAAGATGGCTTTTTTAAAAAACAAAAACTTGTGAGGTCTGTTCCAAAAAGTACCCATCTATCACAGATGATCAAAAATCTAGGAAAGAAAAACTGACTGGTGTTAAAAGTATTCATATTGTTGTTCTCTTAATATTGTTGTGTGTATTTAAAAAAAAAAAGTTGTCATAGATCAACAGCAATGGGTTGCATGATGTGTGTACAAGATAGTGTATTTTTTCAATCAAATTTATAAAAATTGTGTCGTTCTTTTTATCCTATTCTATTCTAATCTCATCTAATTTTTTTTTCCCCTCAGGCGTGGTGTACATACGCCCCCACAAGTCGACGGTGCGCTACATGCTGACGCTGCACAAGAATGACAAAGTTCAGCACATACGCCAGGGGCTGCAGACCCTGACAGGCACAGAGAACACGGATGTCATCATCGCTGAGGTCCTCGACAATCATGTCTCCCGCGTTCTGGTACGTTCCAGTGACAGTGTTCAGTTCTTCTCTCTGTCTTCCCAGTTCTGGTATGTTCTATTGACAGTGTCCAGTTCTTATCTCTCTCTGTCTCCCCAGTTCTGGTATGTTCTATTGACAGTGTCCAGTTCTCTCTCTCTGTTTTCATCTCCCAGTTCTGGTATGTTTCTATTGACAGTGTTCCACTTCTCTCTCTGTCTTCCCAGTTCTGGTACGTTCCAGTGACAGTGTTCAGTTCTTCTCCTCTGTCTTCCCAGTTCTGGTATGTTCTATTGACAGTGTCCAGTTCTTATCTCTCTCTGTCTCCCCAGTTCTGGTATGTTCTGTTGACAGTGTCCACTTCTCTCTCTCTGTCTCTCCCAGTTCTGTATGTTCTATTGACAGTGTCCACTTCTCTCTCTCTGTCTTCAGCTCACACATGTAAACCACCACCAGCAACAGCCATGATCCATCTCTCTCTCCTCTCTCTCTCTCTCTCTCTCTCTCTCTCTCTCTCTCTCTCTCTCTCTCTCTCTCTCTCTCTCTGTGTCTGTCTCTCTATATACATATATATATATATGTATAATATATATATATATATATATATATATATATATATATATATATATATGTGAGTGTTCATTTCATTTCCAGGATGAAAACATCATGCTGCGCTACGTCAACGACAACACGCGCACGCTGTACGCCTTCCAGATGCTGCCCCCGCCAGAAATGCCCCCGGAGCAGGCCACCCTGGCCGACGACCCCATGACCTCCAGCCCTCAGGCCGCAGACAACATTCCATCCCCCGACCCCGCTCACACAGCCGATGGGGACAGCACTGCTGCTGTTGATGCCTCTGCTGCCTCCCCCCCCTCCCCCTCCCCCTTCATCCAGCCCCTGATGATCGATGTCACAGGCAGTGAAAGTGGCTCCTTGTCGCAGCGTGGCGCCCAGTCCCCTCTGCTGAGCATGGACCAGGTCAACGCCATGCTCAATGCCGCTGCCGGCGCTGACACCCACAGGTCAAGGTCAAGGTCAAGGTCGCCCTCCAGCAGTCAGGCCGCCACCGCCCTGGGGGAGGAGGAGGAAGAAGACGAAGAGGGAGTGCGGAGCGGGGAGGAGGGTCAGGGGTTAGAGGCCGCGTCCACCCTGGACACCAGGGATTCAGGCAAGCTGGACCTGAGGGATTCGGGCAAGGCAGGGGGGGAGCAGGAGGGGGGGGGTGAGCTGACCCCCGAGGGTGCTGACCCCATGCTGATGGGCACGGGATTGTGGGAGTGGAGCGCGCGCGACGCTTTCTTGGTGGACCCCCCCCCTCCCGTGTCTGCCCCCCCCACCTCCCCCACCTCCCAGCACTCGGGGGGGACCTTTGCCCCCGGCGACCTGACCCTGAACGTGGACTACTCCTCAGAGGCGCTGTTCCCCCAGTCCCCCTCCTCCATGGATGTGGAGGCTGACCACATCCCCTCGGCTGCCGACCTCGCCAACCCCCACCTGTGGGGGGCCGCCGCGGAGGAGGGGGGCGTGGGGGGGGAGAAGGGGGGCGGTGACCCCGGGGTGGGGTCGTCGAGCGTGATGGACCAATGGCAGACGTGCGCCATCTGTCTGGAGGAGCTGATGGACAGCCACCTGCTGACGCACCAGATCTGCAGCGGCGTCTTCTGCCACTCCTGCCTCCAGGTCAGTTATCACTGATCACTGCTGTACTGCATGCCTGCATGCCTCACTGCTGTGATGGGGAGGGAGGGAGGGCTGCTTCTGTCTTGTCTTTTCTATCTGTCCCTTAGTCTTCTGCCACTCCTGCCTCCAGGTCAGTTAGTATCACTGCTGTACTGTGCTGGGGAAAGAGGGAGGGATGCTTCTGTCTTGTCATTTCTGTCTGTCTGTCCCTTAGTCTTCTGCCACTCCTGCATCCAGGTCAGTTATCACTGCTGCACTGCACTGCTGTGCTGTACTGGGGAGGGAGGGATGCCGCTGCTTCTGTCTTCTCATTTACAGTGTTTTGTGTTATTCTGTTTTATTTCATTTTGTTTTGTTTTGTTTTATTTTACTTTATTTTATTTTGTTTTATTTTATTTTATTTTGATTTATTTTGATTTGATTTGATAATTGTTTTTCCAAATATCTTTCAATAGATGGAGATGAAGGCTTTATTAACTGGTTTTCTGGTCAGTGAAGGTGTTGCTTAGTTTTTATGTAGTATTGTGCGTGCAAAGGGAAACGGTATAACTGATGTTACAAAGATGTTGGTTGCTACTATTTTTTTTAACATAGGTTGTTGACGCCAGTGTTGGTTTTTTCTGTTGTGATCCATAATGGGCTAGAGCTATGAGGTTCCCTGATTGTGAAATTTTTGTGTATGCGACTGTTTTTGCCCACCTTTAAGGTAGCTGTGCTTTGACATCAGGAAGATGTTAACCATGACTCCTGTGTGCTTTCATATAAAAAAAATTATCCATTCTTACTGCCATGCAGTGGCCCACTCTTCCGAAAGGCAGAACAGGTTTTGTGTGTGCAGGATGTTGTGCGTGCATTCGCACATGGGATCTTGGTTTACAGTCTCATCTGAAAGATTTTAGGAATAGAGTCAGTACTGATGTTAAATCCTTGGAAAAAATCTCCTTCAAATTGGTGCCTTGGTGGTGGGTTAAACACGATGTGTCAGGGTCTCGAGGTGAACATTCTACACCCTAGGCTATCCCACCCCCATAACTGTTCATGTCTGTTATATTTGCTGTGAGCATAATTGTGCATGCCAGTGATATGTAATTATTCATATCTGAAATTTGAATTTTGGTAATGTTTAACCAAGGGTATCGGTTACATGTAACCATTCATATCTGTGGTATCCATGCAAAGTGTTAGTGATATTCAGTTACAAGTGCATACTAGTGATATATGTGATGGTATTCATATCTGTAATGATTACTATGACTGTCGGTGGTATTTAGTTGTGGTGATTGGTAATCAAAAGTGTATGATTTTTTTTTCCAGATGTCTGCAAAGCACAGTGGAGATTTGGCAAACAGCTGCCCGGTGAGTGCAGTTCATTTTCACTGTTACACTGTCTTTGATAGTAAATAAGGATTATTGGAAAGATGTCAAAAAAATGTTTACAGATGTCAGAGAGAGAAAAATATTTTTATCATAAGAAAATGCAAGGTTTCATGCAAGTATGGGATTTCACAAGAATTAGAATGTTGCTTGTATCTTGTGATTTAGTATTGGGCATATATATAAAATTTCAGGAAGTAACTATGGTTTTCAAGACATGTAATATTCATATCGTTATTTGTTCTTCTCACTCTCCCTGCCCTTCATATTACTGTAAACATGGGTGCATGATGTATAAGATGTGCAAAACTTTTCTAGCAATGTTGCATTATTTTTTTCCAAGTTGTCTAGTGAATAATTGTGTGTGTGTGTGTGTGTGTGTGTGTGTGTGTGTGTGTGTGTGTGTGTGTGTGTGTGTGTGTGTGTAGAGAGAGAGACAGAGAGAGAGACAGAGAGAGAGAGAGAGAGAGAGAGCATTCAGAGTGAAAATGTCAGTGGTTGGTATCTCTGCAAGATAAGCACTTAATTTAAAAAAGTGAACACCTGTCTGGCTCTGTTGTGCGTGTCCCACTGACTGTACTTTGCTGCTGCTGTCCCAGGTGTGCTTGTGTCCTGTGGACGTGTCCCAGGACTTTGTACCTCTGGCCTCCAGTGCCACAGTCAAGTGCAGAGTCAGGTCAGTACCATGGGTCATGGGCTCAGAGACAAAGGTTCTTGTTTTGATGATGATGGTGATGATAATGATGATGATGATGATGACGACTTAAAAAAATTTGTGTGTTATGGTGTGAAGGGAAATGTTTTAAGATTCTTGGTTTAATTCAAGGGCAATGCTCAGGTTTTTATGGTTTTAAAGGCAGTGTTTATGTCGTGCTGGTCCCAGGATCAATGTTTATGTTTTATGGTGTGAAGGGCAGTGTTTATAGGATTCCTGGTTTAATTAGAGGGCAATGCTCGGGTTTTCGGGGTTGTGGAGGTGGTGTTTAGGTCTTCAGGTCCCAGGGTCAGTGTTTGTGTGTTCCCTGCATTAAAGGGCAACATTTGTGTTTTTTTGTTTTCAGGGGCAATGTTCATGGGTTTCCTAGTTTTAGGGGCAACATGCGCATGTTTTTTTTCTTCTTTTCTCTGTTTTTGTATCTGTCTCTCTTGCTGTCTGTCTCTGTCTCTCTGTGTCTCTCTCCCTTTCTGTCTCTGTCTCTGTCTCTGTCTCTCTCTGTCTCTCTCTGTCTCTCTCTGTCTCTCTCTGTCTCTCTCTCTCTCTCTCTCTCTCTCTCTCTCTCTCTCTCTCTCTCTCTCTCTCTCTCTCTCTCTGTGTGTACCTTGTTTTTACCTATTTCACAAACACATCCCGACTTCCTTCCTAACTGTGTGCAGAATTCTGGCGGTGCCCTTGACGTTCCGGGTGGGGTCGCTGTGGGGGGTGTGTGGGGAGGAGGGTGAGGGTGGGGAGGGGGAGGGGGAGGTGCGGTTGGTGTGCGGTCCTCGCCTGACGTACCTGGCCAGTCAGCAGGAGGCGAGCGATGTGTACGCTGTGGTGGACAGGGTGGTGCCCTTCTCTGAGGCCTACACCCTGCACTACACTGACGGCCAGGTGAGAGACACAGAGAGAGACAGAGAGAGAGAGAGAGACACAGAGAGACAGAGACAGAGAGAGAGAGGAGAGAGAGAGACAGAGAGAGAGAGAGACAGAGAGAGAGAGGGGTGGACAGGGTGGTGCCCTTCTCTGAGGCCTACACCCTGCACTACACTGACGGCCAGGTGAGAGAGAGAGACAGAGAGAGAGAGAGAGAGAGACACACACACACAGACAGAGAGAGGGAGAGAGAGAGAGACAAAGAGAGAGAGAGAGACACACACACATAGAGAGAGAGAGACAGAGAGAGACAGAGAGAGAGAAAAGAGAGAGAGAGAGAGACACATAGAGAGAGAGAGAGACAGAGAGAGAGAAAGAGAGAGACAGAGAGAGAGAGAGAGAGAGAGAGACAGAGAGACACATAGAGAGAGAGAAAGAGAGAGACAGAGAGAGAGACAGAGAGAGAGAGAGAGGCCTTTGGTGTGTGTGTTTGGTTGTTTGGTTCATGGGGGGGAACGGCCAGGTGAAGGGGGAAAGGCCTTTTGGCGTGTGTTTGTTTGTTTCATGGGTGGTGGTGAAGGATAGGAAAAGTGTGTTAGCAAGTGAGGGATAGGGAAAACATGATAGAAACGAATGAAGAAAAGGGGGATGTGAATTTTGCTGATATTGTGTTGTTACTCATCAGTCTGTTGCGTCTTGTCGGTCTTAACTTTTTTTATGTACACAAACATGCATGGGTGTACACATAGACACACAGAGTGATAGACTCAGATATTTACTGACAGGTACAACAGACACAGACACACACAAACACACACACACACACATAGACACTCACAAACACACAAAAGCACACAGATACACACAGACACAGACAGACAGATGCACACACACACACACACAGTCACTCACACACACACACACACACACACACACACACACACACACACACACACACACACACACACACACACACACACACACTTTCCCTGGCACCATCACACACATCTGACTCTCTGTGCTGACAGGGGCTGCGGTGCTCTCGCTGTGAGTACAGCGCTCACTGCCGGGGGTGCGAAGTGGCGCGGGAAGGGGAGATCATTCTGCAGCCCTGTGACAACCTGGCGGTGCACTTCAAGGCTGACCTGCCCCTGGAGGAGGTGGAGGCCAAGACACACGTGTCAGACGACGTGTCTCTCCAACGTCTGCGCAGCTCCAACCCCACCACTGTCTACGACTGCTTTGAGGCCTTCACCCAGAGGTGAGTGGGTTTGTATGGGTACCTTTGTGTTAACTCAGAGGTGGGTGGGTTTGTGTACCATTGATTGCTTCCATGCCTTCACACAGAGGTTTGTGTGGTTGAAGGATGATGGATTGTCGTTTATGTGTGGTATTTTATTTTTTTTTGCTTCCTCGTCTTCTGTGACATTCCTATCCCTGCTGTTTCCACACCGCTCGTTTTTATCTCCCCACACAGCCATACCCCAGGTTCACTATGTCTCATCCTCAGGATCGGAAGTCCACAGGAGGCACATCAATATTAGGCTGCTGTGGGGCTACCAGCCAGAGGGGCCCTGCACAGCTGCTGGGTCACTTTGGTGGTGTTCAGTGGTGCCTGTTCTGAACTAACATACGCAGGACACCACCTACTAATCCCCCTACTAACGACAGTTTTAGCTCAGTCACGGAGCCAGACTGAGTGAGCCACCCACCCGAGATGCCCACCCTGGCTTAACTGAAAGAAAACAACAAATAAACTGAAGATTTTTTTTTTTTCAGAATTGAAAACAGAAAATATATGAATTTTAGTCAACCTTTTTCAGATCTATTCATCCATCAATCTACCCATCCTCTCTTTTACCTTCCCACCTATCCATCAGTTTGTTTTTTAACCATCAGTGTAGGGGTCAGCCAGGCTCTGAAGAAACCTAATGACTCACTCTTTCTGGTGGATTCAAACCTGCCACCTTTTAGTTGGGGAAACAAATGCACTGACCACTGAGCCACTTCACCTGGTAGTGATACAAAAGTGAAGAAGAAGCATTCATTTGAGTGTACACACTTGTTTTTGCTTGCTTTGGTTGTTGTTTTATCAGTTTAGTTCCTTCTTTCCTCGGCTACTGATGTGAGGTTACCTTACCAATGGTGAGATATTTGTGCATGGGACTGTTTTTGCCTTCCATGCAAGCAGCTGCAGTCTTACTTCAGGGATGATGGCAAAACAGGACACCAGTTAGTATACGTTTTTCTTAAATATACATTTTTTGTTACCTGCTCTTAACAAAAGGCAGAGTGGGCTTTAACTTGTATGCAAGATATTCTGCGTGGTTTTGTATGTAGGGCCTGACTTGATTTATAGTCTGACCTGAAGGACTTCAAAGGAGTGGAGTCAGTAATGATGGTTAACTCCAGGGGAAAAGATCCTGTGTCTAGGTGGTGGCTGGTACCCGGGGTTTGATCCTAGGCCCTCAAATTGTGAACGCAGTGCTCTGACCATAATGATAATAGTAATACATGGAATGAATATAGCGCCATATCTTGAGGCTATACCATGATGCTGTCCCACCCTCGCCTGATACAGATTTAATGAAGCATTCACATGAACAGACATTTGGTGCTGGCTTTGCTGTTTCTGACTGATCTGAGCTGCAGTGTCTCTAACTGAAAGGTGGTCACTGTGGTTTGTGGTTTCAGCGAGGTGTTGGACGAACACAACCCCTGGTACTGTCCGGGCTGTGAGCGCAACCAGTGTGCCAAGAAAACCATGACTGTGTGGAGATACCCCGACAACCTCATCATTCACCTCAAGAGGTAGGGAGGGGGAGGGGGGTGATGGGGGTAAGGGTGTGTGTGTGTGTGTACACATGCGCGCACACACTTCCACCATGGGGGATGTCGGGAACTCTTTTACTTTGAATAGCATCTCCATCTTCTGAAAATTGTGTACAAGAAATTCTTCCTTTTCTATCACTCCCTTTTTTCTGTCTCTTTCTGTATGTTCTGTCTGCTGTTTTGCTTATCTTTTATCTTCCCAGTTCATTCTCCTGCCTTTTTTCAAGCAACTCTGATAACTATTTTTCTCTTCAGATATTATGTATTATATTATATGACATTTTGCCTGTATTGTTTTTATGTAATGACCAGTAAGTGAGATTATAAATATGGGGATGGGCACAATCTGCAGAGTTATTTGCTCAGATGGCATTTTTTAAAAGTATTTTTCATCACTTCGAAGTGTGTATCTTTTTTTTCATGTTTTTTATGGCATGTGGATGATAAATTAAGCGGAGGGCCTTAATAAATGAAATAAGTACTATGCTATGTCATCTGAGGTAATTTTTTTAATTTTCAGATTGAAATGTGTGTGTATCACTGTGTGTGTGTGTGTGTGTGTGTGTGTATCACTGTGTGTGTGTGTGTATGTGTGTATCACTGTGTGTGTATGTATCACTGTGTGTGTGTGTATGTGTGTATCACTGTGTGTGTATGTATCACTGTGTGTGCGTGTGTGCATGCTTGCGTGTGTGTGTATGTGTGTATCACTCTGTGTATCACTCTGTGTGTCACTGTGTGTATCACTGTGTGTGTGTGTGTGTGTCACTAGGTTTGTGTACGAGGACCTGTCCAGCACGAAGATCGACAATCGTGTGATGTTCCCCCACACCAGTCTGGACGTCACCCCCTTCCTGGCCGGCCCCTCCACCTCCTTCAATGTCTACGATCTCTACAGCATCGTCTGCCACTACGGGGGTGAGTGTATATGTCTACATCATAATGATGATAGTGATGATGATGATGATGATGATGATGATGATGATGATGATGATGATGATGATCTATTGATCTCTACAGCATCGTCTGCCACTATGGGGGTGAGTCATCATACTGATGATGATGATAATGATATTGTATTGATCTCTACAGCATTGTCTGCCACTACGGGGGATCTATTTATTTATTTGTTCTTTTATATCGAGGATAATGGAATAAGCTTCCATGTGCTTTTTTTCATCCAGTCCCCGTGTGTGTGCAGTTTTGTAAATACTGTCATCTGTTCTCACACACAACGGCCTACTCTTACGAAAAGTGGAACAGGATTTAATGTGTGTGCAAGATGTTCTGCATGCGTTCACACAAGGGGCCTCGGTTTACAGTCTCATCCGAAAGACTTTTGGGGAGAGTGGAGTCAGCACTGATGTTAACTCCAGGGGAAAATTCCCCTCCTATGGGAGTCGAACTCGGGTCGTCAAATTGCCAGCGCAATGTTCTGACCATTAGGCTATCCCAAATGAGTTAGTGTGTCTGCCCACATGATAATCATAATGATGATAATGATGATGATAATAATGATATTGTATGGAATTTCTACAGCATTGTCTGCCATTACGGAGGTGAGTGTGTCTGTCCACATAATAATGATTATGATAATAATAAGTATGTATGGAATTTCTACAGCATTGTCTGCCACTATGGTGGTCAGTGCGTCTGCCCACATCTTAATGACAGTGATAATAATGTGAGGAATTTTTACAGCGCTGAATCTTGCAAAGTAAACAAATCAGAGCACTTAATAGATCAAAGTACTTAAACTTTCTTCATGTTTTTTTTTATATTCATTTTATAAACTTATTGTAGGTATTGGGTGTGTCTGTATTGCTCAAGTGTGGCAGGCTTGTTGGCTTGTGTGTGATGACAGGTGTTAACTGGGGGTGGGGTAGCCTGGTGGTCAGAGCATTGAGCTCCTGATTTAATGGCTATGGATTAAGCCACTGCCTAGGCACCTGTTTGAGGGCGTTTTCCCTAGTTTTTCAGTGTGTGTGCGTGCGTGCATGTGTGTGTGTGCATGCATATGTATGCTTGCAGTGTTGATTCTAGGGTGCGCCCTTGCGGAATTCCCGCATTTTTTTCAACTTTGCCGCAAAATAATGTGACCAGTGCGCCCTAACGGACGCAAAAAAACTGTGGATAGCGCATATTTGAACAAACAGTGCGCCCCCGCAACTGCCGTTTGTATAGTTTCAAAATAGCGCTACATGCGTCGGTCATTACGTTGATACCCCAGGGACAGCAGGATGCACTGATTAGCGCCCACAGTCATCACAATTGCTACAAAGCGGCTGGTCTGACGTCATTTTCCTACTCATTTACGTCATTACGTCATTTTTCAAAGGAGCCGTGACTCCTGAAACAAGGGACGTCATTGTGACAGAGATCGTTAGTGGTGTTAGTGGAAGAGGCAGCGTCCCAGCAGGGTTCAAAGCTGATAGACCTAAGAGTTTTCAAGGCAGTTTTTCAGATCTGGCTAGACAAGTAGCCTGTGCTTGGCAACAATAATGATGGCATAGGGTAGACTATCGGCTGGATATCGAAAATGACTTTGACCCCCCCCCCCCCCCCTCTCTCTCTCTCCTCTCTCTCTCTCCCCCTCCTCTCCTCCCCCCCCCCCCCCCCCTCTCTCTCTCTCTCACTGCATGGGAGGAAAAAGACTGATATTGGATTTCACCTCTTCTCATCTAGATCTAGATCTCTCTTTAACAGAAAATCCTCTCTCTCTCTCTCTCTCTCTCTCTCTCTCTCTCTCTCTCTCTCTCTCTCTCTCTCTCTCTCTCTCCTTCCTCCCTCCCTCCCTCCCTCCCTCCCTCATGGGGAGGGGGGAGGGGCAAGACTTTGATATTTGCTTTCACCTCTCTTCTCATCTAGATCTAGAGCTCTAACTCTGAAAGTGGAAATTTAAAAAATGACTTTGACCCCCCCCCCCCCTCTCTCTCTCTCTCTCTCTCTCTCTCTCTCTCTCTCTCTCTCTCTCTCTCTCTCTCTCTGTGTGCCATATGGGAGGAAAAGATAAGACTTGCTTTAATCCCCTTTCTCATCTAAATCTTAATCTAGTAGTTCTCCCTCCAACTCTGAATGGAAATACAAGATGGACTTTTGACATCTATCTCTCTCTCTCTCTCTCTCTCTCTCTCTCTCTCTCTCTCTCTCTCTCCTCTCTCATCTCCTCTCTCTCTCTCTCTCTCTCTCTCTCTCTCCTCTCTCTCTCTCTCTCTCTTATGGTAAGGGGGGGGGGGAGACTGATTTTAGCTCTTGCCTCTTTTTTCATCTAGATCCAGCTCTCTCTCCAACTCAAAATGTGGAAATACAAATTTTACTTTGACTCTCTCTCTCCTTCCCTACCCCCTCCTCTCTCTCTCTGTCTCTCTGTCTCTGTCTCTCTGTCTCTGTCTCTCTCTCTCATATACAAACAATGCATCTCCTCCTGTATCTATGTAGTTTGTATCCCTCCACATCTGAATGTACCACAATCTCCCCCCCCCCCCCTTTCTCCCCCCCATCTCCCCCAAATTCTCTCTCTCTTTCCTGTGTAAGAAAATCATTTTACAGACCAGCTGCAATACATAAGGTGTATATTAAATCCTGTCTGCCTATATACCATCTTGTTTGTTTTGTTTCTCATTCTTGAAAAATAGCAGAAATCAGAGTACTAACGGTATTATGAGCAAAATATACTGCTTATTACTTGTTCCCTTTTTTATGAGGAGAAAAGGGGGGAGGGGGCAAATGCCCCCTTTTTTCATTTCAGGGGGCCCTTGGGCCCCCTTTTTTGAAATCCTAGAATCAACACTGTGCTTGTATGTATGTGTGCTCATGACTGTTCTTTCATAGCCCATGCTGAGGTAGGCCTACATTTTTGTGTGTTATTTCAGGATCGAACTCTGGTCACTACACAGCGTTCTTGTATGTATATATGTTCATGACTGTATTCATTCATAGCCCATGCTGAGGTAGGCCTACATTTTTTTATTTCTGTGCAGGCTCGAACTCAGGTCACTACACAGCGTTCTCGTGCCACCCGGTGACCAGTGAGTGGTACTACTACAACGATGAAACGGTCACCCAGCAGAAGCCAGGGGACAGCGAGTTCGATACCAGCTACATCCTCTTCTTCAGACGCCAAGGTCAGTCAGGGTCAGGGGTCAGTGGTCAGCGAGCAAGTTGACATGAAGGGGGCTCTGAGAGCACATCCCACACTGTAGGGTTGGGGGGAACTCCAGTGTTGAGCACATCCCACACTGTAGGGTTGGGGGAACTCCAGTGTTGAGCACATCCCACACTGTAGGGGTGGGGGGAACTCCAGTGTTGAGCACATCCCACACTGTAGGGGTGGGGGGAACTCCAGTGTTGAGCACATCCATCCCACACTGTAGGGTTGGGGGGAACTCCAGTGTTGAGCACATCCATCCCACACTGTAGGGTTGGGGGTAACTCCAGTGTTGAGCACATCCCACACTGTAGGGTTGGGGGGAACTCCAGTGTTGAGCACATCCATCCCACACTGTAGGGTTGGGGGTAACTCCAGTGTTGAGCACATCCATCCCACACTGTAGGGTTGGGGGGAACTCCAGTGTTGAGCACATCCATCCCACACTGTAGGGTTGGGGGGAACTCCAGTGTTGAGCACATCCATCCCACACTGTAGGGTTGGGGGGGAACTCCAGTGTTGAGCACATCCCACACTGTAGGGTTGGGGGGGTAACTCCAGTGTTGAGCACATCCATCCCACACTGTAGGGTTGGGGGGGAACTCCAGTGTTGAGCACATCCATCCCACACTGTAGGGTTGGGGGGGAACTCCAGTGTTGCGCACATCCATCCCACACTGTAGGGTTGGGGGGGGGTAACTCCAGTGTTGAGCACATCCATCCCACACTGTAGGGTTGGGGGGGGGGTAACTCCAGTGTTGAGCACATCCATCCCACACTGTAGGGTTGGGGGGGAACTCCAGTGTTGCGCACATCCCACACTGTAGGGGTGGGGGGAACTCCAGTGTTGCGCACATCCCACACTGTAGGGTTGGGGGGAACTCCAGTGTTGAGCACATCCATCCCACACTGTAGGGTTGGGGGGAACTCCAGTGTTGCGCTGTGTTTTGGTAAATAGTGATGCAAAATGTCTGAGAGTTCTGTTGTTGGAACATCAGTGTAATTTTTCCATTTTGGTAATTAGTGATGTACAGTGTCAGAATTCTAATGCTGGCTTATCAGTGTCATTTGTTAGCCTTGGTAAATATATAGTGATGGAAAATGTCAGAGTTCTGTCGCTGGAACATCGTCATTTTTCCATTTTGGAAAATAGTGATGTAAACCGTCTTGATGCTGGAATATCAATGTTATTTGTCAGATTTGATGAATAGCGATGGAAAACATATTGGTGATGGAGCATCACTGTCATTTTTCAGTTTAGGTAAATAGTGATGTAAAATGCCAGAATTCTAATGCTGGCATATCACTGTCACTTGTCAGTGTTGATAATCAGTGATGTGAAATGTCTTAATGCGGGAACATTAATGTCATTTCTCAGTGTTGGTAAACAGTGATGTAAAATGTCTCAATGCGGGAACATTAATGTCATTTCTCAATGTTGGTAAACAGCGATGTGCAATGTCAGTCTTCTGCTGCTTTGATCTCCATCACTATCATTTTTCAGTGTAATTAACAGTGGTGTGTGTAATACATCAACATTTTGCTGCTGTGCTCTCCAGGGCCCCAGCTGCAGTTTGAGCTTGTGAAGGAACCGCCCCAGCTGGAAGAGGAAGAGGGCACCAGTGATTTCACCACCACCACCACCACCTCCACCTCCTCCTCCACCACCGCAGGCTTTCAGGGGGGCAGTAGCGGGGCTGCAGAGGGGGGGGAGGACTCTGCCCCCGCTGTGGTCACCTTTGAAACGGACGGCTTCGGCTGTGTCACGGATAACACCGCCTCATCCTCCTCCATCATCGAAGCCGAGCTTCGAAATTATGATTTTTACAACTGAGGTCTTTTTTTTTTTTTTTTTTGGTATGGTGTTTTGGAATATCATCATTTTTTGTCTCTCTCACTCTCTCTGGTTTATTTGTAAATCCAAGCTGTCAGAAAATAGATTTGTGACTTTTTTTCATGAAAGTTCAGGTATGGATGTTTTTGTGCGTGTGTGTGTGTGATTTGTTTACTATTTTGTGGCAGAATGTGGGTGTAAGTATGTATATGTACACACACACACACATACACGCATGCACACACACACACAGTGATGCACAAACTAGTACGTGTGTGCGCGCACGCACACACACACACACACACACACACACACACACACACACACACACACACACACACACACACACACACACAGGGAAAAAGTGACATTTTGGAACTATGTGAATATTTGTTGTCGTCACTACAAGACCAAGGTGAGGGGAGGAAGGGATCAAACAAAGCCTTGAGGACAGCAAGCCTGAGAACAAGCGTAGTTATTTTGTATAGCATCAACACTAACTCATTCTCCACTCTACTAAACGGGATCAGAAACGTGTTCTGAATGGTTTTTCTCACACCCCTTATCAGAGCCCCAGTTGTGTGCTGTTTGTGAAAGAACACCACTGGCTTACAACAGGATGGTGTGGTCTGTGTGGTCAGCGGGGCTGTAAACAACAGGATTGGATTGGATTGGATTGGCTTGGCTCGCAACATGATGGAAAAGTAGACATTTTTATAGTTGTTTTATTACTTAGCTAGAGCTCCGAGGTTCACCTAGGGTTGATGTTGTGTATGTCACTGTTTTTGCTGAAGGCAGCTTCATTCTAATTTCGGGGGATAAAAAGAAGGTAAATGGTAGAATGGAGAAAATGCATAAAAAGCTAGCAAATAGGAATGATAGAGGCTAGCTAATAGGAATGATAGAGGCTAGCTAATAGGAATGATAGAGGCTAGCTAATAGGAATGATAGAGGCTAGCTAATAGGAATGATAGAGCCAGCTAATAGGAATGATAGAGGCTAATAGGAATGATAGAGGCTCATGTCCATAGCTGCTCTGACTTGAAATTGTGAAATATAGATAAAGGAAAAAAAAAAAAGAATCTGCTTGACTCGTCTCAGGAATAGAAAACAACAGATCTCAACAAACGAGTCAGCAACTAAAACTGGGCAGATTTCTGCAGTGTTGGCCAACAAGAAAAAAAAAGTTGCTAGTGCAGAGATGGGCAGAGAGAGAGAGAGACAGTGCTAGCAAATATGAAAGTACACATGTCCATATCTGCCGTAACTTAGCATGAAGTGAGCTACACATTTTTAAATAAAACAACAACAAAAAATCAGAAACAGTTTTAATTCACCTCAGGACAAAAAAAAAAAAAAAAAAAAAATCACCTCAGGGTTGGAAGAGAAAAGGTCTCAGAGGTCAGTGCAGGCAGACAGCAGCCGAGTGTTGATAGATTTCTGTGGATTTGGTCAGCTAGCAAAGGGTGTCAGTGTGTGGGGGAGGAAGGGGGGGAGATGGAGGATGAAACAGCCACATACATTGACACATTTTGTGTGTGTGTGTGTGTTTTTAATAACAGTTTTAACATGGATATTTTTGTCATTGACTGAACGCTTGTGGTTTCCTCATTGATCGTTGATATTGCCTTTTATGTTTTGGAGTTTTGGGTCTTGTGTAAATGTGCTGTACGCTGAATGGAATTTTTTTATTATTTTTTTTTAAAGATTATCAGAGAGATGTTCCTTTGTGCTGGTGATGATGTGAAGAAGAAAGAGAACGTAGTTACACATGGAGAAGTAGAAAACCCCACCACGATAAGCCGCAGTGTGTAAAGATGAACAGAGCGCAGTAAGGTATTGCACCCTGTACATGTAGGATAACTGGGCTGACAGCAGCCAGGCAGTGGGGATTATGGAAAGTCCTGCACAATGCAAACACAGGGATTTTCTCCTTTTTTTCTGGTGTTTTTAAGATTAACATACAGTGTCACTGGATCACATGTAACATCACTGTGAGAGGACATGTAAACATCATCACTGTGAGAAGACATGAAAACATCGTCACTGTGAGAGGACATGAAAACATCGTCACTGTGAGAGGACATGAAAACATCGTCACTGTGAGAGGACATGAAAACATCATTCTGAAAAACGTCTGATGATAGTGCAGCTGAGTAACCAAACTATATAGAAATCCTGCTGTGTGACAGTATTTTTACTGGGGAAATTAAAAAACCAAAAAAACCCCAGCCATTTTTTGAAAAAGGTATTAGTTGGGTTAGCTTTTAAAATAGCAATTTTATGCCATGAAATTCAAGCTGAAGACTGACTTTTCCTCCTCCCTCACCTTGTGTCGTCAGTACTGTTGTGAACGGAAATCTCTGTAACAAACCAGCGGGTCATTATCTAAACTATACTATACAGCTGTGATATGACAGATCAGCGCTTGGTGTGTATAGGTTGGCGTTAAAAAGGGGTTTGTATTTGGATAGATGTTGGCCAGTTCAGTTCGTTACTAGTTTTGTTCGATGAATGTTGGTTTCTTTCTATGTGAGCGTGAGTGACTGGGTGTCGAAGTCTTGTGCCGTGAAAATAGATGTGGTGTTCGATGTTTTGTACTGGGCTGTTGGCGTTGTTTTGTCGGAGACGGAACTAGAGTGGCGTCATCACTGCATTGTGTTGTTTTCTCATTATGTTTAGTCAGGTGGTGTTTGTCTGATCACAATAAACGTTGAAAAGACGACTGTTGTGCGTTGAGGTGGTTAGATTGTGTGCTCACTGTGTCCGTCAGTCTTGTGTGGTGGTGGTGGTAGAGTGATGGGGGGGCGGTTGCGTTTTTGTTTATTGTTGTGTTTGTAAATAAATGTAAAAATGAGATTTTCATTTTTTGTTGGATTTTTTTTTTCTCTCTTGAAATATCTCGATCATTGTTTTTTTTATGGCTGTGTTAGGTGTACTTCTTTTTTGTTTGTTTGTTTGTTTTTCTGTTTCTGTTTTCTTTTTGTTTGGTTTCGTTCTTGAAGTGTTAAATTTTTTGTCATAGCATCAGAAACATCTTTGCTGTCTTTCAATCTGAACTGAATGAATTAAGATTCTTTCCAAGTCTGAGTAGCTTTGTTTTGAAGTAAGAAATGAAAACAAAAAAATCGCAATGTGGATGTTATCAACAGCAGTTTCATTTGTCAAAGTAACTTGCTATACCCTTGCTTTAAGTTTTTTTTGTGTGTACAGTCTGCTATTTTAAAGAAAACCTCCCAATTAGTATTGCAATTCAATCCATTTTTATGGAAGCCTTAGCTGCTAAACAGTTGCATGTTTCAGTCAATGAGGAAAGGAGAGATGTAAGCCCCACCCACCCAAATTCAGCCAGTGAGCAATTTTTGGTAACACTCAAGAGCCAGATGTCACATCACCCTAAAAGCCAATGACCATATAATATAGAGAATTTTTTTTAAAGTCTTAAATGTTTCAAAAAATATATATATATATGCCATATGTATATTCTTAAAAACATTTAAGAGCTTATAGTAACATGATCCCAAGAACCAATGAACTATTTTTGATGACTCCATCGTCACATGAACCCAAGATAGCCAATGAACTAGTTTTTAACAGAAGTGAAGTCTTGGGTTTTAGTTTTATCTCCTTTTATATGTCATTTGTGTGATTTCTCCCAGAACACAATGGCCGACCTTGGTTGGTACATTTGGCTGACCAGGGAGTGGTTACAAGGAACATCAGTAGAGTTGGTTTTAACCCTGTTTTAATCTGTATATAGTTGCACAGTTTTAATCCGAGATTTAAAATTTGATGAGATGACATCCCTGACATGGCCTCTGTGGTCAATGGGGCCATAAACATTGGATTGGACTCCTGAGGCACTGTAGAGGATGTGCTTCAGGGATCAGTTTTTTAAAATTTCACAAAGGTAGTTGCGGTTAGGAATCCATAAAGCACAGTTCATCTTTAAGTCAAACATTTAAAAAAAAAAAAAAAAGAAATCAATAAAAATGAAAAGAGGAAAACATACCTGTCCCTCTATCAAGAATAAGAAGAGGATAAAAAATATATTAAAAAGTATGGTGTGGCTGTATGACATTTTCATGAACAAAAAAAAAAAGTTTAAAACTTTAATCTGTACCCTGTACCGATCTGTAATCATAGCATTCTAGCCAAACATAAATTTTGAAAAGAAGAGAGTTGAACATGTCCCAGTCTTCCTACAAGTCTAAGAGAGGGATATAAAATGAGAGACTCGCCATCTCAAAGTAACGTTAGTGCTGTGTCAGAAGGACTCTGTACCACAAAGTCCAGGGAACTGTCAAGTTGGTGAACTGAAGTTTTGCAGAACACTTCCAAGCAGGAATCTTCCATTGAAGGTTTTGGAAAGCATTTCCCAGGGCCTGGAGCCTTCTTTCATAGGTTTGAAATAGCAGGGTACAAAATGCAGTGTAGGTAGGCACACATTCGGCTTTAAATCCTTAGGAACGGAGCCATCTAAAAATCCACATTTTGAAAGAAAAAGCTGGAGTGAATGGAGTGAGAGAGAGAGGGAGTGTGTGTGTGTGTGTGTGTGTGTGTGTGTGTGTGTGTGTGTGCATTAAGAGCTCTAGCACTTGCTTTTACCCACACTCTCAAAGAGAGAAGAAAATGAGCCTTTTTTTGGACCATGCCCTTGATTTTGTTTTTTGTCTTTCTTCTGCTAAGGGTCCAAGGTTCACTGATGGTGAGATTCTCTATATATATCCATAGATAGGCAGCCATTTACCCACCATGAGGGTAGCCGCATTTCAACTAATGGGAT
>CM060335.1:6489727-6497227 GCA_030674155.1 Stramonita haemastoma
AACCTGTTCTGCCTTTCAGAAGAGCAGGCCCTTGCGTGCTGGTGCTGGCAGGAACAGATGAGAACATTTTGAAAATGCATGCATGCGCACTGGTGTCGTGTTTAGACATAATCCCGGAAATTGGAATGTGGCTTTGTGAATGGTGTAAAAATAAGTCACATACACAAAATGTCACCATTGGTGACCCACAGAGCTGTGTATTGCTGTGTAAAAAGTAAAGGTGTCCCATACCCTATGGTCGTAGGGGAGTGAGGCATCAGAGACCTCAGCTTTTCTAGGGGCCAGCATGTTGAGGGCGGTACCCATCTCCTCTCCCTCGCTGCTCTACCTTGCCTGACCCTCAAGAGGGCAGGTACCCATTTACAGCTGGGTGAACTGGGGGACTGTACTGAAGCCAAACGATCACCCATCCAATTGGTAACCACGCTCGATGCTGCATAACCTTAGCTTGGGGTGCTCCGACTGCTGAGGTATCCTGTCCCCATTTATTACTGTGTATGGACATTTGACAATGGGAATTATACACCCCTACTATAGCCGGCATATTTAGTTACGCTGCTGCAGTTTGGTCAGAATGGTGCCCCTGTTTGAGAACAGTCTGTAGGCCCCTTATGCTGGTGTCATCAATGAACAGAGAGGGTGTGACAGGGGCAGTGGTCTGGTCTTCAGGTGGCAGACCATGGTTTTCAGCTCTGTCAGTGTCTGTTGCCTGCTTCTCTCTGTCCCACAGATGTGGAGCTCTCTTCAGTCCATCTCTCTCCTGCATATCTTTCCCCCTCCCCTCTTCCTCTCCCCCACCCCCCCTGTCTCTCTCTCTCTCTGTCTCTCTCTGTCTCTCTCTCTCTGTCTCCCCCCCCCCCTCCTTCTCTCTCTCTCTCTCTCTCTCTCTCTCTCTCTCTCTCTCTCTCTCTCTCTCTCTCTCTCTCACACACACAAACACACACACACACACACAGAGTTTTACAGGAGGGACGGGATACCCTGGTGGTCAGAGTGATTAGCTTGTGATCTGCTGACCTGGGATCAAATCTTGTTCAAGAGGATTTTTGCTCTGGAGTTAACATCAGTGCCGACTCCACTTCCCCCAAAAGTCCTTCCGATGAGACTATAAACTGAGGTCTCGTGTGCGAATGCACGTGGAACATCTTGCCTACACATTAAAACCTGTTCCATTTTTCTGAAGAGTAGGCCATTGTGTGCCGCTGGAAATGGATGACAAAATTGACACAACTGCATACACTTGGGTACTGGATGTAAAAAAAGCACACAAGTGATTATTTCATTATCCTTGAATTAAAAGAATGAAATAAAAATAAACTAAAATTTAAAAGTAACCCCCCCCCCCCCAACACACACACAGAGTTTGACAGGGGCAGAGACAGAGACAGATGCACACGCACAGCCAGCCAACCTGTCAACCCATTTAACACAGGAGCAATAATGACAAAATAATTTATTGCCTCCGAGAATGTAAAACCTGTTCACACACTTGTCGTCATGGAAAGCGAGCATAAATAAGGCACAGGGCTCTCCCACTGAAGCACAATGCTGTTTGTCTCTGCAACACTGGGGGGAGGGGGGAGGTGAGAAGGGGGCACTGGACACTACATGCTTGAAGGATGCTAAGATAATGCTGCAAGGCACTGACTGTCCAAGGAGGAAGAAAAAGAGGCAGACCAAGGAAGAGATGGGAGGACAACATCAGCGAATGGACAGGCCTAGAACTTGACAAAATTTTGAGAAAGGCAGAACAGAGACAGGAATGAAGGGAACTGGTTGTCAAGTCTTCAGGGGTGCCCCCACGGTCGCCAGGCTAAAGGAGAGAGAGAGAGAGAGAGAGAGAGAGAGAGAGAGAGAGACAGACAGACAGACAGACAGACAGACAGACAGACAGACAGACAGACAACCAGATAGATAAAGAGAGAGAGAGAGAGAGAGAGAGAGAGAGAGAGAGAGAGAGAGAGAGAGAGAGAGCGAGCACAAGATGTGCTGGTAGAAAGTCAGGGCTGAGAAACTGCTGTGGATGTGGACTGGTGGTCTGGAGGTAAAGTGCCCACCTAGAAAATGACAACTGCTGGTTCAATCCTTGTATGGGCCAAAACTTTCCTCCTCCCCCCACCCTACCCCACCCCACCATCTACTAGATCTTGAGTGGTGGTCTCCCCTTGCTTACCAGTTTTTCAAAATGAGTTGATCTTTATCAAGGTATGCAATAATCTTCAAGTGAAACCAACTGATAATTCATTGCTTTAACGTGTACAATATTCACAATTTGAAATCAAGAACAAAATGTAAATGGCACATGTTTTTCTTTTTTGCAATCTTAAAACAAGAACCAACAAAAAAAAAGAGAGAAAAAAGAAGAAACCTAAACCCCAAGCCAACCCAGAAACAAACTACCCCAACCCAACAAACGGCTGCATACTGACATACACTGACCACCAGCACTGAAACTGCTGATGATATGACAGATACAAAGTGAACATTTTGACAAAACAGGACTGAACACTTTATATGATAGCCTGACATATATAAAAACTATTTTAAACAAAATCAGTGTCAATCCCTTGACCTAGTTGATCACTGGGGGGTGGGGGGTGGGGGCATGGGGGACGTGTTGGTTGACAATTTGATAATAATAATAATGATGATGATAATAATAACAAAAAATAAAATAATAGTAAAAATAATAGATAAAGGCTTTTTAACAACATACAATGAAAGCAAGAGTGTCTGTTAAAATTTTCCAGTGGGCCTGAATTCACCCTCTTCACTAATGAGGGGAAGACTGGTTATAATTTTAAAAAATCTTTCCAGAGAACTAAAAGTTTTGTTTGAAGTCAGTTTGGCGGGACAGTAGTTCAGTGCTAGTGGGAGGCCCTGCACTGTGGCACATTAGTTTCTGTCAAAACATGTCACCTTGTCATTTCACAGCCATCAACTACACACAATGCAAGAATACATCAGACATTTTGTTTTTGTCCAAAAGAGTTATTTACACAATGTGACACAACAATTACACATGCTCCATGTCAATAATCAAAAGCAGCTATTCAGCAATGAATAATAATAACAAAGTATGGACACTTGTTTATTTTTAATCACTGATAAGTACTTGTGTATGCTATATGCTAATGATAGCTGTGCACATTTGGTTTTCATGACTGTGAACATAACTGGGTTTTTTTTTATCTTGTTGGTTTGTTTGGTCATTGATAATTGGTAAGTAATTGAGTATGTTTATTGCTAATATTTTACAATGATATTTCTTTTTATTGAGTTTAAAAAAAGAGTTTAAATAACGAGTTAAAGACTTCAGATTATGTACTCAGTAAAAACTGAATTGTGCTTGCAAGCTAAGAACACACACACAAGCATTTGTGTGTGTGTACGCCAGAGTGCGTGCGTGCGTGCGTTTGTGTGTGAATGTATGAATGTGTGTGTTCGTGGGTGCATGCATGCGTGCACGCATGTGTGTGTGTGCATATATCTTTTATATATCAAATCATCTACATACACATACATGCACACACAAACAAAATACATCAATTCACCAAGAATAACTATACACTCCTCCCACAATCAGTTTATTTACACATCTATACAACACCCCACCCCACCCACCAACCACTACCCCCACCCGCCTCCCCACCTCCACACCCCAGTACCCCCCAACATCACAACAACAACCCCTTTCACTACCAGTCTTTAAAAAAAAAACCAACCCCCACAAAAAACCAAACCAAAACCCACCAAAGAAAAAACAACAACAACAAAAACAAAACTACCGAGCAATAAATAATAAAACCGATAAATCCCCCCACCACCACCTCCCCACCACCCCCACCACTAACCCTACCACCACCACCCCACAGTTCAAGAGCAGGGAACCCTTCCCCTTCACCACCATCCCCCCCACCCCTGCAGAAGAGGAAACACACCTGGCGCTGACCACGGCGTTGGGAGGACAGATGCAGTCCGGGTCTCCTTCCCCATCGTGGACTGTTGCCGCGGCATCAGAGGAGGTGGGGTGGGATCGGTGGTGGTTTCGGATCCAATCCTCCACGAGGGATTCCAGGATTCTCAGCGGCACCGGTCCGTTTTCCAGCACCACGGAGTGAAAGTCGCGGATGTCGAAGTACTCCCCTGTTTTGGTGGGTCAGGGAGAGAGAGAGAGTGAATGAATGAATGAATGAATGAATGAATGAATAATCTTTATTTATCAAGGGTTACATAATAAGTATTATATACTTTTTTTTCATCCAGTCCTTGCCCTGATTAGGGAAGAGAGAATGAGAGAGAGAGAGAGAGAGAGAGAGAGGGAGGGAGGGAGGGAGGGAGGGAGGGAGAGGGGAGACACACACACACAGACACAGACACACACACACGCACGCACGCACACACGCAAGCACACACAGACAGACAGACAGACAGACACACACACACACACACACACAGCCTTAATCAACAACATACACACATACATCCTTCTTTGCCCCCCTACCCTCCCCTCCCACCCAACACTCACTCATTGTACTGTGTGTGTGTGTGTGTGTGTGTGTGTGTGTGTGTGTGTGTGTGTGTGTGTGTGTGTGTGTGTGTGTGTGTGTGTGTGTGTCCTCACACAGCCTAAATTATCAACATACACCCACCCCTTTCTCTCCACCCCACCCCCTCACCCTCCTCCCCTACCCTCCCACCAACAACACCCACCCACTCACTCTATTCATGCACTCACCCACTTCCTCTTCAGCAGGTTCCCATAGTTCTTTGAACTCCAATTCTCCGATCTTATAGGCCATAGGGACGGGATAGCTCAGTGGTCAGAGCGCTGGCTTTCCCCAAGCTAAGATTAAGCAGCATTGACCGTGGTTACCAATTGGATGGGTGACCGTTTGCACACCTTGGTTTCAGCATAATCCCCAGTTCACCCAGCTGTCAATGGATACCTGCCCTCTCTAGGGTCAGGGAAGGTAAAGCAGCGAGGGAGAGGAGATGGGTGCTGCCCTCAACATGCTGGCCCCTAGAGAAGCTGAGGTCTCTGATGCCTCGCTCCCCTAAGACCACACAGGTTACGGGACACTTTTTATAGGCCTCAGCCTTAATTTTAAGGACATACACACACACCCTTCTCTCCCCCCCTCCCCAATCCCTCATCCCTACCACTCCCCACCTCTACCCTCACCTCCCCCCTACCCCTTCCACCCACCTACCCACCCACCCACTCACTCTACTCACTCCCACCCACCCACTCACTCTACTCACTGCACTCACCCAGTTCGTCTTCGGCCTTTTTCCTCAGCTCTTTGAACTTGAGTTCCCCGACCTTGTAGGCCACAGCCTGACCTGGCCACGTGATGTAGCGATCCACCTCCACCTCGATGCCGGCCCGTGAGTCCGAGGTGTAGCGCAGAAAGTACTCGATGGCCTCCTCTCGGCTCCAGCTGCAGTTACATGCAGAGCAAAGCAAAGCAGTCCTCAGCTGTCAGTATCCCCCACTTTCAGCTCTTCTCTCTCAGCTGCTAATTATCCCATCCCACATCTGTCATTATCCCTCACTTTCAGCTCTTCTCTCTCAGCTGCTAATTATCCCATCCCACAGCTGTCATTATCCCTCACTTTCAGCTCTTCTCTCTCAGCTGCTAATTATCCCATCCCACAGCTGTCATTATCCCTCACTTTCAGCTCCTCTCAGCTGCTAATTATCCCATCCCACAGCTGTCAGTATCCCTCACTTTCAGCTCCTCTCAGCTGCTAATTATCCCATCCCACAGCTGTCATTATCCTTCACTTTCAGCTCTTCTCAGCTGCTAATTATCCCATCCCACAGCTGTCAGTATCCCTCACTTTCAGCTCTTCTCAGCTGCTAATTATCCCATCCTAGCCCAGCCCAGCCCAGCTGTGGCCAGCTGGTGCTATTTTTTTTAGCAGGAACTGACCACACATGAACTAGGTAAAAGGAAGGAGCACACTGAATTTATCACTCTTGACTAGGCCCTACTGAGTGATGTTGGACTTGTGCACTGTGAGTCATGTTATTTTTAGTTATTGATTGATTCATTCTTTCATCTATTTATTCTTTTTAAAGGTAAAAAGATAAAGGTGTCCCATAATCTAGGCGGTCTTAGGGGAGCGAGGCGTCAGAGACCTCAGCTTCTCTAGGGGTCAGCATGTTGAGGGCGGCGCCCATCTCCTCTCCCTCGCTGCTTTAACCTTCCCTGACCCTAAAGAGGGCAGGTACCCATTTACAGCTGGGTGAACTGGGGGGACTGTACTGAAGCCAAGGCGCGCAAACGGTCACCCATCTAACTGGTAACCACGCTCGACGCTGCTTAACTTGACTGGGGGAAAGCGAACGCTCTGACCACTGAGCTATCCCGCCCCCATTTTTTCTTTTACTTCTAGGATGTTGGAATAAGCACTCATGTGCTTTAAAAAAAAAATTTACATGGTCAGAGCACTCGCTTTCCCCAAGTTAAGGTTAAGCAGCATCGAGCGTGGTTAGCAACTGGATGGGTGACCGTTTTCGTGCACGCCTTGGTTTCAGTATAGTCCCCCAGCTCACCCAGCTGTCAATGGGTACCTGCCCTCTTTAGGAACAGGGAAGGTAAAGCAGCTAGGGAGAGGAGACGGGCGTCGCCCTCAACATGCTGGCCCCTAGAGAAGCTGAGGTCTCTGATGCCTTGCTCCCCTACCACCACATGGCAAAGTCTTTATTAGAGTATACCTGTATTTTTTCCATCAACTTTGCACACGGATGTCAGTAAAAGCAGTGGACACGGTTATTTATTTATTTACTTATTTCTTTGTTTATTAGTTCATAATGTAGATCAATATAGAATTAAGTCAGAAGCAAAATATTGCTGAGGCAAAACCACGTTTGTTAAAAATTATTATGGTATAAAACCCAGTCTTGTTTGTTGTTGTTGTTGTTGTTGTTGTTGTTGTTGTTTTCTTCTTCTTCTTCTTCTTCTTCTTCTTCTTCTTCTTCTTCTTCTTCTTCTCCTTCTTCTTCTTCTTCTTCTTCTTCTTCTTCTTCTTCTTCTTCTTCTTCTTCTCCTTCTCCTTCTCCTCCTCCTCCTCCTCTCGAACGGTCACACAGCAACTATTGTTGTCTGTCATAGGAGCAAAACTGCGTTGCATTGCAGTTAAGCGCCTGACAGGTTTAAAACCCGTTCTGGCTTTTGGAAGAGTAGGCCGTTTTGTGCAGGTAGCAATGGATGACCAAACCTTTAAGAAGTGCATGCACACAGGTGTCGTGTTTACACACCCTCCCTCCCTGAAGTCTGAATGGAGTGGGTAAGAAAAGAGTTGCATATACTGTAAAATGCCATCATTGGTGAACTTCGTAGGTCTAGCAAAGGAAAGAGAAAAACCACCACCACCACCACCATCACACACACACAAACACACACACACAAACAAACACACACACACATACACACACTAGGCACACACATATACACACACTCTACACACACACACACACACACACACACA
>CM060335.1:6507227-6512227 GCA_030674155.1 Stramonita haemastoma
ACACACACTCACACATGTCTGATATCACTATTTAGTGGAAGGACGTTAAACTGAAGAACAACACACACACACACACACACACACACACACACACACACACACACACACACACACACACACACACACACACGCACGCACACACAACACACACAATTTAGAAAACTGCATACACACGAGTGCTTATTCCATTATCTTCGAAATAAAAGAATAAATAAAACACACACATTGCACTGCACTGCACTGCACCGCACCGCACTGCACTGCACTACACTACATTACACCATACACAGACACACACACACAGACAGACAAATAGACAAACACACACACACATCAGGTATTCTCAACACACAGTATTTTCCTACATACATTTTCAATGTAGTTCTTCAGCTTGGTGTAAGCGTGGAACACCAACTCCACTGCCGCTCTGCCTCGGCTTCTGATGTCTTTTCTGTACGAGAAGAAGAAGAACAACAACAATGACAACAAATCATAATAAACAATGAGGTTTACACTGTGTTCTCCATAAACATCACTTATCATAATTCACTCCTGTTACAGGCAAAGCAAACAAAACAAAAAACAAAAAACTCCCAGGCAAGCCAACCAAAAACACCCCCTTTATTGCCTAAAAAGAGAGAATGACATTGACAATACGGTATTGCCGTAACTATGAAACAAATAATTACAGCATGAAGAACATAATCAACATAGCAACAACAAGCCAGTGGCCTATGTTATGTTTCAGTGCAACGTCAACACTCACATGGCGGCTAATGATCCCATAACGACCAAAGAGGGCAAGAGGGCAGATACCCATTTACAGCTGGGTGAACTGGGGGACTGTATTGAAGCCAAAGCACGCAAGCAGTCACCCATCCAACTGGTACCAACGCTCGATGCTGCTTAACCTTGGCTGGGGGAAAGCGAGTGCTCTGACCTCTGAAGCTACCCCGTCTCCACAACAAACAATGACAAAAGCAATAAAAGAATAGAAAAATAAACAACAACAATAAATGGATGGAAAAATAAACAATAACAATAAATGGATAAAACAATAAACAATAACAATAAATGGATAGAAAAACAAACAAACTGACACACAGACATACAGACTAATCAACAAAGGCAGGAAAACAAGGCACACCGAGACTCCAAACCTGATGTCTTCACTGATAGACATGTTGTCCAAGATCTCCACAAAGGGAGAGAAGTAGGCGGACTGGTCCACTGTCTCGTTGATTATCTTCTCTATCTGGCCTGGCACGCGGTTCTGTCTCACAGAGAGAGAGAGAGAGAGAGAGAGAGAGAGAGAGAGAGAGAGAGAGAGAGAGAGAGAATTTATGAATGAATGAATGAATGAATGAATGAATGAATATTCTGTATTTTTCAAGGGTAACAGAGTAAGCATTCACACACTTTTTTCATCCGGCCCTTGCCCTGGTAAGGGAATAGCACCCCCCCCCCCCAAAACCTGCCGCCCCCCCCCCCCCAATCCAAACCAACAGCAAAATATAGCAAAAGAAAATAAAAAACCACCACCACCAATAATGCAAATCGACCTATGATTTAAAAAAGGGACAGATACATTGAAAAACATAACTCCCACTAAATACATTGACAATCATTTAAACAAAAGAGACAGGTATATTTTCACAAAACGCACAATTTCAACTGGCCCGTACATTATAGTAAGTGAATCAAATAGATTACAATTGAGAGAAGATGGAGACAGAGAGACAGAGAGAGACAGAGAGAGACAGAGACAGAGAGACAGAGACAGAGAGAGACAGAGACAGAGAGACAGAGACAGAGAGAGAGAGTACATTTTCTGGGTGACCCCCACACCACCACCACCACCACCACAACTACCATCATCACCACCACCATCGACAACAAGAAAACAGCACAACGCCGCCCCCCAAAAAAAACAACAAAAAACAACGACAAAAAAACTATTTCATAAAAAACATTTCATTAAAAAAAGAAAAAAGAGTCAGAGATGAAACCACAGCGACTTACAATGGAGACGATGTTTGAAGTACGACCAAGTCTGATGGCTTCATTGAACAAGCTGATGTACTCGTCAAACTGAAAATAATAATGATAATAACAACAACAACAACAACAACAACAACAACAACAACAATAATAATAATAATAATAATAATAATAATAATAATAATAATAATAATAATAATAATAATAATAATAATAATAATAAATGGAATTTATATAGCACTGAATCTTGTAGAGCACACAAATCAAAGAATTGCATTCAAATCTGTCACGCCCAGGCAACATGTCTACACACACACACACACACACACACACACACACACACACACACACACACACACACACACACACACACACACACACACACATACACACACACACACACACACGCACGTACGCACACACACACACACACACACACACACACACACACACACCACATGGCAAGGTGACAGAGATGGAGGAGACTGATTGAAAGTAGGAACACCCCACCCCACCCCACCCCATCCCACTGACCAGTCTGGGCATGGACTGCAGACGCACTATGTAGTTATCTCACCCCACACCACACCACCACACCCCACCACACCCCAACACCCCACCCCACCCCACCCCATCCCACTGACCAGTCGTGGCATGGACTGCAGACGCACGATGTAGTTCTCGAAGTCTCCCCTGTTGTCGAAGGGCGTGGACTCCACGAAGTAAGCAGGGTTCCTCTGGTTCCCCTCCAGCAGGTTCACAGGGTTCAGGTAATTCCACCTGCACATGACACGGGCCATTCATTGACAGGAGAGGAAACAATGGAGAAAAAAAGAGGAGAAAACAATGTAGACACGTGCCGTTTTAGAGGAGAAAACAATGTAGACACGTGCCGTTTTAGAGGAGAAAACAATGTAGACACGTGCCGTTTTAGAGGAGAAAACAATGTAGACACGTGCCATTTGGGAGGAGAAAACAATGTAGACACGTGCCGTTTTAGAGGAGAAAACAATGTAGACACGTGCCGTTTTAGAGGAGAAAACAATGTAGACACGTGCCATTTGGGAGGAGAAAACAATGTAGACAAAGGTCAAGGTGTCCCATTTGAGAGGAGAAGGTAAAGGTGTTCCATTTGAGAGGTACAGTTGTCCAATTTTAGAGAAGAAAACAATGTAGAAAAGGAGAAAGGTGTCCCATAACCTTTGTGGTCGGAGGGGAGCGAGGCATCAGAGACCTCAGCTTCTCTAGGGGCCAGCATATTGAGGGCGGCGCCCATCTCCTCTCCCTCGCTGCTTTACCTTCCCTGACCCTTAACAAGGCAGGCACCCATTTACAGCTGGGTGAACTGGGGGACTGTACTGAAGCCAAGACGCGCAAATGGTCACTTGTCCAATCGGTAACCACGCTCTACGCTGCTTAACATTAGCTAGGGGAAAGCGAGTGCTCTGACCACTGAGCTATCCCGTCCCCAAGGAGAAAACAATGACACTTTATTAATTAACCTTTTGAGGAGAAATGGAAAGAATCATTATTTGGAGGTATGTAACTAGGATCAGAATATGCCAAATAACAACTAGAGATGGAATTCACTGTAATAGGGTAGCAATTAGGAATCTATCTATCTCTCCCTTAGTCTGGCGACCGTGGGGCACCCCTGAAGACTTGACAACCAGTTCCCTCCATTCCTATCTCTGTTCTGCCTTTCTCAAGTAGTAACTATGATCAGAATATGCCAAATAACAACTTGAGATGTAATCCACTGTAACAGGGTAGCAATGAGGACATGAACAAAAAACATCCACATCAACAACTCCAAAACACATTATTGGAGGAACATATTTTATGAGAAAATGTAACATAAAAACAGTTTAACACGCCCAATAAGAAAGAAGAAGAAGAAAACAACTTTAAGAGGTTGCCCCCCCCCCCCCAATGAAACGAATCATTATAGCAATGACAAAATTGTGATGATCATAAGTATGTAAAATAAAACTTGATACATAATGATGAAAAGAATAAAATATTAACGTTTCAAAGATAAAATGGGGTTAAAATTATTAGGGGGACATTTTTTTTTTTACAAGAAATAGAACCATTATGCAAGGGCACAGTTGTAATAATAAGTATATGAAATAAGACTTGACACCTATGATAAGAAAGATAAGTGTCCAGATTTAGAGATGAAATGGGGGTAAAAACATTATTGGAGGACTATGCTTGTGAGGCTGTGTCAAATAAAAACGACAATCCAAGAAAGAGATGGGAGGACAACATCAGCGAATGGACAGGCCTAGAACTCATCAAAATTTTGAGAATGGCAGAGCAGAGAGAGGAATGGAGGGAACTGGTTGTCAAGTCTTCGGGAGTGCCCCCACGTTCGCCATACAGCGGGATAGATAGATAGATATATAGAATGATAGATAGTTAAATAGAATGATAGATAGATAGAGAGATAGATAGATAGAATGATAGATAGTTAAATAGAATGATAGATAGATAGATAGATAGATAGAACGATAGATAGATAGATAGAACGATAGATAGAATGATAGATAGAATGATAGAACGATAGATAGAATGATAGATAGAATGATAGATAGAACGATAGATAGAATGATAGATAGAACGATAAATAGATAGAATGATTGATAGAACGATAAATAGATAGAATGATAGATAGATAGATAGAATGATAGATAGATAGAATGATAGATAGATAGAATAATAGATAGAACGATAGATAGAATGATAGATAGATAGATAGATATAATGATAGATAGATAGAATGATAGATAGATAGATAGAATGATAGATAGATAGAATGATAGATAGAACGATAGATAGATAGACAGATAGATATAATGATAGATAGATAGGTAGATAGGTAGATAGGTAGATAGATAGATAGATAGATAGATAGATAGATAGATAGATAGATAGATAGATAGATAGATAGATAGATAGATAGATTCATAGTAGGCCTATTTTGGCACCCCTCA
>CM060335.1:6524727-6527227 GCA_030674155.1 Stramonita haemastoma
CTGACGTCAGAAGAAGGTGTTAGTGACGCATGTTGTGTCGTGAAGTGGTTATCGTCCTGAAATGGACAGGCTCCACAGAAACAAAAACTCCTCCCCGGGTCTGGACACTTCCTGTGGAACCTGACCTTCACCTTTCCTTCACCAGGGGAGCTAACTGCCGATGCACAGACCGCAAATGGCCAGACAGACGATTCCAACTCTGACAATTCCTGTTTTGTTTCAGTGAGACTATGAATCAGGTAAAATACCCAGATTTTCTCCGAAAAAAAGGTTAGGAAATAAGATAGCTTTCGTAGTCTCCGCTATCTTCTTCTGTATGTCATATCTTTTCATTTTACCATTTCTTTTGGGTTATGTTTTCAAGTGTGTTGATATTAAAACTATGTGCTCAGCAGTTTGAGAATAATTTCCTATTCAGTTATGACCAGGCTTGCGCAGTTGAAGAAGGCGCCAATCCAGTTAGCGACACAAACATCACTTAAGGACACCACAGAGCGCTAAATAGAGCGAGCAAAAGCAGACGTGAGGGACTGTTTTCGTCATCAAGCCGAAGTACTTACCCCCCCCCCCCCCCCCATTGCTGTCATCTTCTTTTCCAATTGCCGCACATCTGGTGACCAACTTCCATGCCCTCGTATTAGGCTATCTATCATTGGTCCTTACGAAAAAGACAAGAAGAGAGAGAGAGAGAGAGAGAGAGAGAGAGAGAGAGAGAGAGAGAGAGAGAGAGAGAGAGAGAGAGATTCTTTTACATCGAGGATAATGGAATAAGCACTCATGTGCTTTTTTACATTCAGTCCCCACGCGTATGTAGTTTTGTAAATTTCGTCATCTGTTCCAGCTGGCACACAATGGCCTACTCTTTCGAAAAGCGGAACAGGATTTAACGTGTGCGCAAGATGTTCTGCGTGAGTGCGCACATGGGGCCTCGGTTTAAAGTCTCATCCGAAGGACTTTTGGGGAGAGTGGGGTCGGCACTGATGTTAACACCAAGGGAAAAATCCCATCGAACGGGAATTGAACCCGGGTCGTCAAATTGCGAGCGCAATGTTCTGACCACTGGGCTATCGCGTCCCCCAATCTGACATCAACGAAATCAAGGCAATAAGGAAACTGCCATCAATGACAAAAAACGGTACGTGGTAAAGATGAATATGTAAAACATGTCAAGTAGGATGTGTGTGTGTGTGTGTGTGTGTGTGTGTGTGTGTGCGTGCGTGCGTGCGTGCGTGCGTGCGTGCGTGTGTGTGTGTGTGTGTGTGTGCGTGTGTGCGTGTGTATGGGTGTGTGTGTGGGGGGGGGGGGCGTGCGTGCATGTGTGTTTGTTAGTAATGAATATATAGATAAACAAACATATAGACAGATAGAAAGATACTATATTCTATACCACTTTTAAGTCACGGAAGATTTCTCTGCGTGAAATTCGGGCTGCTCTCCCCGGAAAGAGCGCGTCGCCACTACAGCATGGCCTCCCGTTATTATTTTCTTTTCCTGTCGGCAACTGTATTTGTTTCCCTAGCTATTAGAGTTTCTTTTTTTCTACAGAATTTGCCAGGGACAAGTCCATTGTTGACGTGGGTTCTTTTGCATGCGCTAAATAAAGATGTGTAACACACGGGACCTCGGTTTATCGTCTCATCCGAAAGACTAGCACCCAGATCCCCACTTACGGTCTAGCGGATGGGACGTTTTTGGCCTAATCGATGATCAAACCACCGCACACTTCGAACCCGGACTTTTTGCTTTCTAGGCGGATGTGTTACCTCTAGACCCCCGATCCACCTACACCCACCTAGATAGATAGACATGTAGATCTGGATAGATACACAGATATATAGATGGATAGATAGACAGACAGATGCATAGAAAGATGGATAGATAGATAGACCGATGAATAGATAGATAGACAGACCGATAGAAATGGATGGATAGATAAACAGATGGGTAGATAGATAGATAAATGGATGGACAGATAGACAGATGGATAGACAGATGGATAGATATATAGGTAGATAGAGAGATAGACAGATAGACATATATATATAAATAAATATATATATATAAATAAATATATATATATACAGATAGATAGATAGATAAATGGGTGGATAGAAAGGGAGAGGAATGAATATATATATATATATATATACATATATATATACATATATATATATATATAATTACGTATAGTAAATATATGTATATAAAAATAATACATACATGTGTGTATATCTTTTCTTTATCTTTTCCGAAAAGAAAAAAACCCTCAACCCCAAAACAACCAACCAACCAACCAACTAGCCAACCAACCAACCACCCACCTACCCACCCACCCACCAACCAACCAACCAACCAACCAACCAGCCAACCAACCAACCACCCACCTACCCACCCACCAACCAAACAACCAAACAACCACCCACCCACCCACCAACCAATCAACCAACAAATAAAAACAAAGATCAAACAAAACAACAATCCCCCCAAACCACCAACAAAA
>CM060335.1:6534727-6539727 GCA_030674155.1 Stramonita haemastoma
CCTGGAGACAGACTGTGCAGAAAAGTCTCTCCAAGTCGGAATGTGGCCACCTTAATTGTAGGCAAACACGGCTGCAGACGCAAAAATCTCACCATTTGTGAACCTCGAAGCTATCGCTGGTAAAGGTCAAGGTCAAGGTGTCCCATAACCTATGTGGTCATTGAAGAGCGAAGAGTCAGAGACCTCAGCTTCTCTAGGGGCCAGCATATTCAGGGCGGCGCCCATCTCCTCTCTCTCGCTGCTTTACCTTCCCTGACCCTCAAGAGGGCAGGTACCCATTTACAGCTGGGTGAACTGGGGGAGTGTACTGAAGCCAAGGCGTACATACGGCCACCCATCCACTTAGTAACCACGCTCGATGCTGCTTAATTAACCTTAGCTTGGGGAGAGTGAGTGCAAGCTATAACTGAGGAACGTAACACAATGCTGGAGTCAGTAATTATTCAACGCATTTTGGAACTCTACGGATCATCCCTCTGGAAGAATTGTCAGGCATTTCAGGGATGGTTGTTTAGACAGAATTATGTGGTCTGTTGTTTTGAGTGGGTTTTCTTCTTCTTTTGGTGTATGAGATTTGGTAAGGACACAAGTTTCGTTCTTTGTTTTCTGATAATTATCTGCCAGACTACTGATCATTGGGCCGCACCTTGACTGTGGATGATCATGAGGTTGATGTTGTGCGTTAGTTCATTTCCCCTCACTTTTCCTCACTGACTGAACTAAACACGAAGACTGTGTGCCTGTCCCTGGGATTCCCCCCTCTGTCTGTTTTCTTTCATCATCTTCTCTTCCTGGCCAGTCAACGTCCACACTCTTCCCTCTCCCATCCTTTCTTCCTCCTTTCTTCCTTCTCCCCCCCTCTCCTTCTCCCCTCTCTTTCAGCACGTGTGACGTCTGTTCCAGTCCTACCCCACAAAAAAGAAACAAAACAAAAAACAACAACCCCACAATACAACAAAACAAAAAGAAAACCCCAACCCAAAACAACCCGCGTCTGTGGTGTCCTTAAATGGACACTATATTATTAAATGGATTAAGGTGGGACATGTGGGTCGTAACTGATGAAATTTTGTCTACAAGCTCATGTTAGCTGTTGTACTCAATATTGAAAGGGCATCACTTGCAAAGCCTATATATATATATATATATATATATATATATATATATATAATATATATATATATATATATATATATATATATATATATATATATATATATATATATATATATATATATATATATGAAGCTAAGGCCTCTGATGCCTCGCTCCCCTACGACCATATAGGTTATGGCATCTTTACATTGGCAACAGCTGGTGAAGAAAATGTGACGGTTGATATTTCTTAACAGGAAGTTTCTAGACCCAAGCAGTTCTGACCTCCTTCCTTGAACCTGTCCTCTTTACTGACAGTTTCTATACACACCTGACTGGTAGTGGTGGTTGGCTGATAAACAGTAAAGGTAAAGGTGTCCCATAACCTATGTGGTCGTAGGGGAGCAAGGCGTCAGAGACCTCGCCTTCTCTAGGGGCCTGTATATTGAGGGCGGCACCCATCTCCTCTCCCTCGCTGCTTTACCTTCCCTGACCCTAAAGAGGACAGGTACCCATTTACAGCTGGGTTGACTGGGGGGACTGTTCTGAAGCCAAGGCGCGCAAACGGTCACCCATTCAGTTGGTAACCAAGCTCGATGTTGCTTAATCTTAGCTTGGGGAAAGCGAGTGCTCTGACCACTGAGCTATCGCGCCCCCTTCGCTGATACCAAAACAGAAATCCCATAATTGTGCTAGGAGTCTAATATAATCAAAAGAACGATTTAAAGAAAAAATCATTTTTATGACAAATACCTCTCTAGGACACACCACCAACACACAGAGTCCTAACTGACCTCAATGGACGGAGTGGCTGGCTTGTTTTCAATTTGTTTTTCTCTCTCTCTCTCTCTCTCTCTCTCTCTCTCTCTCTCTCTCTCTCTCTCTCTCTCTCTCTCTCTCTCTCTCTCTCTCTTCTCTCTCTCTCTCTCTCTCTCTCTCTCTCTCTCTCTCAAAATTGCATACACACGGGGACTGCATGTAAAAAGCATATGATTGCCTATTCCATTATCCTCAATATAAAAGAATAAATATATAAACCTCTCCCTCCCTCCCACCCTCTCTCCCTCTCTTCCTCCCTCCCTCCCTCTCTCTCTCTCTATATATATGTCTCTCTTTCTCTGTCTGTCTGTCTGTCTCTCTAGCTCTCTCTCTCTCTAATTATATATATGTCTCTGTCTCTGTCTCCATCCCCCCCCCCTCTCTCTCTCTCTCTCTTCAGACAGGCAGGCAGGCAGTTCATGACCTTCCGTTCAATGACGACAGTGCAGTGATCACGTGCTGAACCGGCAGGGAGGGGGAGGTGGGGGTGGTACTGGGGAAATGGAGGGGGGGGGGGGAGATGGTGCTGTGGTGGGTACGGGCAGACAGCACTGAGTGACTGGGTGAAGAAGTCTGTGTGGCTGGAGTCAGTCCAGTTCTGGCTGCTCACTATGGTGTAGCCTGGACCAGGCATCGTAGAGAGCTTGACAGCTGTTGTTGTTGTTGTTGTTGGTGTTGTTGTTGTTGTTGTTGTTGTTGTAGATGTTGTTTAGTTGTAGTAGTTTATTTATTGATTTATTTTCTTTATTTTATCCTTTTATATCGAGGATAATAGAATAAACACTCATGTGCTTTTTTTCATCCAGCCCCCGTGTGTATGCAGTTGTGTAAATATTGTCTTCTGTTCCCACCGACACACAATGGCCTACTCTTACAAAAGGCGGAAAAGGATTTAACGTATGCGCAAGATGTTCTGCATGCGTTCGCACACGGGGCCTCGGTTTACAGTCTCATCCGAAGGACTTTTGGGGAGAGTGGAGTCAGCACTGATGTTAACCAGGAGAAAAATCCCCTCGACCGGGAATCGAACTCGGGTCGTCAAATTTCCAGCGCAATGTTCTGACCATCAGGCAAGTAGTAGTAGTAGTAGTAGTAGTAGTAGTAGTAGTAGTAGTAGTAGCAGCAGCAGCAGCAGCAGCAGCAGCAGTAGTAGTAGTAGTAGTAGTAGTAGTAGTAGTAGTAGTAGTAGTAGTAGTAGTAGTAGTAGTAGTTGTTGGCCATTCCCCAGTTTAACACACCAGGGGTCACCAAGTATACGCACTCTCTCACTCATTGCACATGGGACTCATCATTGTAGGAATGCCAGGCAGTTTTGTCTTGATTTGTTTTGTTTTGTTTTGTTTTGTTTTGTTTTGTTTTGTTTTGTTTTGTTTTGTTTTGTTTTGTTTTGTTTTGTTTTGTTTTGTTTTGTTTTGTTTTGTTTTGTTTTCCTTCTTTCTCCACTAGACCTCTGAGGTTCACCAATGGTGAGAATTTTGCTTATGCAACCGTTCTTCCCCCCCCCCCCCCCCCCCCCCGCAAACCATTCAGGTAGCCACATTCCGACCTCCAGGATATTGCAAACAAGTAAAAGGGAGAGAAATGAGAGTGTTCGGACTTTTCAAATACCCCGCCGCGTTAACTCAATTTTCAGCAGGCATACTTCGCCTTCGGGGGAGTTTAAAAAAAAAAATCTCCTTTCAAGGAGAGTGTGG
The DNA here is from genome assembly GCA_030674155.1 of Stramonita haemastoma. Classification (NCBI taxonomy): domain Eukaryota; kingdom Metazoa; phylum Mollusca; class Gastropoda; order Neogastropoda; family Muricidae; genus Stramonita; species Stramonita haemastoma. The sequence goes on from CM060335.1 coordinate 6,538,336, forward strand.
CTTGTCATGCTAAGATCTAGTCATGGAAGACAATAATATCAACATGACACAGAACATGACAAAAAAATTAATTTTAATTTTCGTTCCTCGGTTAGATCAGAGCTCCGATGTTCACAGATGTTCACAACGGGTGAGATTTTTGCGTACGCAACCCCCCCTCCCCTCCCACATTTAGGTAGCTGCATTCCGACTTCGGGGATGGTGTCTAAACACGACATATATGTATGCATTTAAAGAAAACAAACAAAACATTGTCATCTATTCCTACCAGCACGAAATGGCCTACTCTTCCGTAAGGCAAAACGGGTTTTTAACGTGCGCACAAGATGTTCTGCGTGGGCATTCATACATGAGGCCTGACTTTCTAGTCTTATTCGAAAAATTGGGGGTGGGGGAAGGGTTTGAGTCAGTTCTGATGTTAACTCCAGGGGAAAATTCTCTTAAACAGATGCCTCTGTGGTGTCTCGATCCCGGGCCGTTTATTTATTTATTCATTCATTTATTTATTTAATTTTAATTTAAGATTCGAACTGGGGTCAGCAGATCACGAGCGCATCACTCTGACCACCAGGCTGTCCCGTCAGATCAGGAGCGCAGTGTTCTAACCACTAGGCTCTCCTGCCCCCCCCCCCCCTCCTCTGTAACCAGAGTTTGCTGAAGGCCGTAGCAACCAGGTTCACCACTGACTGACCTTTATTCTATTTTATTATTATTATCTAAATTCTTTTATATCGAGGATAATGGAATAAGCACTCATGTGCTTTTTTACATCCAGTCCCTGAGTGTACGCAGCTGTGTAAATTTTGTCATCTGTTCCCACCGGCACACGATGGCCTACTCTTACGAAAAGCGGAACAGGATTTAACGTGTGTGCAAGATGTTCTGCGTGCGTTCGCACACGGGGCCTCGGTTTTAAGTCTCACCCGAAAGATTCTTGGGGAGAGTGGAGTTAGCACTGATGTTAACTCCAGGGGGAAAATTCCCTCGAACGGGAATCGAACCCGGGTTGTCAAATTGAGAGGGCAATGTTCTGACCACTAGGCTACCCCGACAGAGAAAGACAGACAGACAGAAAGAAAGACAGAAAGACAGACAGAAAGAAAGACAGACAGAAAGACAGACAGACAGACAGACAGTATGCATGGTGCCGGACTTTCTGCTTCATTCTAGCTGGGGGCTGGCTGTTGCTGCTGTTGTGACGTTCTGGAATTCGGCTGCAGAAAGAAAACTCCTCTTGAACGAGATTCGAACACGGGTCAACAGATCACGAGCGCACCACTCTGACCACCAGGCTGTCCCACCCCCCGTCTCGGTATTAGTCGAATTATGCACGTGTGTGGGTACATGCGTTGGTGCACATGTGCGCAGGAGCAATAGTGTGTGTGGACGCGC
>CM060335.1:6549727-6552227 GCA_030674155.1 Stramonita haemastoma
CTTTGAATTAGGAATGGCAGATCTCTATGGGGATCGCCCCCCTAACTTTTAATCCTCAGAGCTTTGGAGGAGATGTGTTGTCTATCTTCCCATGTTTGGGCTTATTTTTTTCTTTGGAGAGGAGGGGGTTAGGTGGAGGAGGGGGATAAGTAGAGACGGGAGGAGATGGGATAAGCAGAAGGAGGAGGTGGGGATGGGGGACAGTGAGGAGGGGGACAGGGAGGGGGGAGGGGGATAGGGAGGTGGGGGGAAGGAGGGGGATAGGTGGGGGGAAAGGAGGAGGGGGACAGGGAGGGGGGAGGGGGATAGGGAGGTGGGGGGAAGGAGGGGGATAAGGAGGAGGGGGATAAGGAGGAGGGGGATAGGTGGGGGGAAGGAGGGGGGGTAGGTGGGGGATAGGGAGGAGGGGGATAGGGAGGAGGGGGATAGGGAGGAGGGGGATAGGTGGGGGGGAGGAGGGGGATAGGTGGGGGGGATAGGGAGGAGGGGGATAGGGAGGAGGGGGATAGGGAGGAGGGGGATAGGTGGGGGGGAGGAGGGGGATAGGTGGGGGGGATAGGTGGGGGATAGGTGGGGGGGAGGAGGGGGGGTAGGTGGGGGGATAGGGAGGAGGGGGGATAGGTGGGGGATAGGGAGGAGGGGGGATAGGTGGGGGATAGGGAGGAGGGGGATAGGTGGGGGGGAGGAGGGGGATAGGTGGGGGGATAGGTGGGGGGGTAGGTGGGGGGATAGGTGGGGGGGTAGGTGGGGGGGAGGAGGGGGATAGGTGGGGGGGAGGAGGGGGATAGGTGGGGGGATAGGTGGGGGGATAGGTGGGGGGGAGGAGGGGGATAGGTGGGGGGGGATAGGTGGGGGGGGGATAGGTGGGGGGGGGATAGGGGGGGGATAGGGGGGGGATAGGTGGGGGGGATAGGGGGGGGGGATAGGTGGGGGGGGGATAGGTGGGGGGGGGATAGGTGGGGGGGGGATAGGTGGGGGGGGGATAGGGAGGTGGGGGATAGGGAGGTGGGGGATAGGGAGGTGGGGGATAGGGAGGAGGGGGGGTAGGTGGGGGATAGGGAGGTGGGGGATAGGGAGGAGGGGGGGAGGTGGGGGATAGGGAGGAGGGGGATAGGTGGGGGATAGGGAGGAGGGGGGGGGGAGGAGGGGGATAGGTGGGGGATAGGGAGGAGGGGGGGGGGAGGGGGGGTAGGTGGGGGGGAGGAGGGGGGGTAGGTGGGGGGGAGGAGGGGGATATTGAGGATATAAAGTATCAAAATTGCAGGAGTCTTGCATAACTTCACTGTTCATCATAACTCCCAGAAAGGCACAGATTCATTGTTTCCCACAGTAATAATTAGTGTTCACTGTGACAGTAGGTATCTGTATGCAAACTGGCTTGCTGTCACTCTTCATGTCAGAATTTAATCCTTGGAGGCTGTGCTACTCATCCCCCCTTTTCCTAACACTGGAGTGCGGCCTAAAGGTCTGGACTCCTGACCTCTGTGTCTGCACACTGCACTGCCTTATTGCTGATCCGTCTGCTTTTTACGGGACGGTGCACAGCCAGAATTCCCTCCCCTGTCGGCGTCGCTTCCTTCCGCCAAGGCCCATAATTATCTTCCTAGCTGTATGTTCCACTCCTCTGCAGTCCACCTCTGCGTGACGTCACTGGTCAAATTTGGGTTAGATTTTTTTTTTTTTTGGTGCTGTCTTTTCAAAGAAAAAGGTGAGGACTGCTAGGGTAAAAACATAGAGGTCGGGTATTGTGTAAGGTGGAGGTAAAAAGGACTCTGATCGCATGAGAGGCAATCTACTTACTGCAAGCATTGGTTTTGTCAAATTTCATGTACCCCTGGGGTTTTTTCTTGAAATAAAATTTTGAATCTTGAATCTTGAATCTTGAATCTTGAATCTTACTGCCCATCCCATTCAGTTGACGGATATAATGTCACAACAACAACAACAACACATCATCATCATCATCATCATCATCATCATCATCATCATCATCATCATCATTCATCATCATCATCATCATCAACAGCAGCAGCAACAACAGCAACAACAACATATTTGTGAGCTCTTTTTGTTTTCCTTTTTCAGTTAAATGATAAAACATCCACAGTTTTTTGTCATTCCATAAAACAACAAGACCCCCCTCCCCCCCCCCAACAAAAGAAGGTATCCACCAGTGACGTCACACTTCCCCGGCCTCCAGAAGGATTGAACATAGTCCCCCATCTATCAGAGCACTCCTGTCTGCTGCCCCAGACCTGTCTGGCCTAAAGAAAAAAAGGGAAAAAAAGACAAAGAAAAACCACTCTGACTACAGATGCAACAGGGTGTGCACTAATGGTCCCTTTGGCTTGCTTCATTGAATCCTTAGGGCTGGCAGAGAGAGAGAGAGAGAGAGAGAGAGAGAGAGAGGAGAGAGAGAGAGAGAGAGAGGAGAAGAAGAGATGGACGAGAGAGAGAGAGAGAGAGAGGATGGACAGAAAAAAGAGAGAGAGAGAGTGAC
>CM060335.1:6557227-6579727 GCA_030674155.1 Stramonita haemastoma
AGTAGTTATGGCGCCGTGTTGGGGTTTTCCCCCCAGGAGCGACAGGGGGGAACTGATGCACTGTTTCTAAAGCGGGCGACACACTCTCTTTTTCAACCTGGAGGTTCAGACGGACAGTTTATAATGTGTCCGTTCCAATCTTTCAGTGCAAAAAACGACGAACTATTATACAAAACGTATGAAACGTTTAAAAGATAAAGGTAAAGGTGTCCCATAACCTATGTGGTCGTAGGGGAGCGAGGCATCACAGACCTCAGCTTCTCTAGGAGCCACCAAATTGAGGGCGGCGCCCATCTCCTCTCCCTCGCTGCTTTACCTTCCCTGACCCTAAACAGGTCAGGTACCCATTGACAGCTGGGTGAAGTGGGGGACTGTACTGAAGCCAAGGCGCGCAAACGGTCACCCATCCACTTGGTAACCACGTTCGATGCTGCTTAACGTTAGCTTGGGGAAAGCGAGTGCTCTGACCACTGAGCTATTCCGTCCTCTGAGGTTGCGGGTTTAAATCTCCACTGGGCTGACGCTGTAGCCAAGTGGTCTTAAAATCGTTTGACTTCAATCCTGCGGATTCCTAAAAGTCGTGGGTTTGAATCTCGGTGAGTGGGTCTGGTGAATTTCACATTTGAAAGAAAATAACAGGAAAGTTTGCAGCTTGTGGGATGGATGACCTGTACACACCCAGCATGCACCCCGATACCTGAAGAAGGATGGACTCCACAAGGTTCAACTTGCCCGTGACACTTGTCTTTGACATTTCTCTTTGATTGTTTTAGAAGTCAATCTTCTTGATTTTTTTTTGTGAGGGCAGGATGAAAAAAAGTTGTGTAAATTAATCTTTTACCCCCAATAAAGATCATTTTGACTTGACTTGACATGCTCTCTGATGAAAATTCATTAGAGTTCCTTAAGGGCTCCGCAAAGAGTTGCTATACTTCGGAGCCTGGGTTTTCCCTCCACCCTTTCTCTAAGCCATGAGTAGTGGTCTGAGTGCTAGTCTTTCAGCTGAGATCTTAAAGATCGAGGTCTTGTGTGCAGCATACCAATAGAGTTTAGTTTTGGGAAAAGAACCCTCGGCAACGACCGAGTTGTACCTCTTTGACAAAATTAAATTTTGTTGAAAAAAGCCACAGTCATTGTCACACACACACACACACACACACACACACACACACACACACACACCACACACACACACACACACACACACACGCGCGCGCGCGCGCGCACGCACACACACACATAAGAGAGAGAGAGAGAGAGAGAGAGAGAGAGAGAGAGAGAGAGAGAGAGAGAGAGAGAGAGGGAGAGAGAGAGAGAGATAGAGAGAGAGAGAGAGAGAGAGGAGAGAGAGAGAGAGAGAGAGAGACAGACAGAGAGAGAGACAGAGACAGAGACAGACAGACAGACAGACAGACAGACAGACAGACAGAGGGTTAGATACAGACAGAAGAACAGATGCAGGCAAGCCTCATGGCAAAAAACAACAAACAAATAACAAACAAACAACAAACCACCAACAAAAAACCACAAAGGCCACCAGTCTGTTTTAAAAGTTTACTTAACAAAACTTGCAAAAAGGAGGGAGAAAGACTACCACGGTAGGGAAAGGGTGTGTCTACACTGCTACTACGCTTCTCAGGAAGTAGGCTCAACACCTAGAACTACTCATACAAAACACTGTGTAAATCTGTAGTATAAATGTAATAAAACGTCCAACACGACAGTTATCAAAAATCACAACTACTTATGCTACCCAATCATACACGTACACACACACATAATTATAGGTTATTTTTCACCGAACAAGAAAACAAACTAAAACGTAGGTATGCATCAACACGATAGTGACTAGTTTACAGAAATATTTATACACTGGTCCTCCCCCCAAAATGCTATCAAAAAGAAGTTGGTTGCTTTCTTCAAAACAGGCAATGATTTGTGTGTGTGTTTTTGTCAGACACAACAAAGCAAAACGTGACATATCTAACCATAGTATTCCTATTCACAGACTTAAAATCATACTTAAAAATACGATCTTGTATAACTAAAAACATGAATGTACAAACCCTACTAAATTATACACTGTACACATACATAAAACACAACCTTCGACAGTGTTGGTCAGTAAGTTACAACTACTATAAACAGTTTTAAAGTGTAGCTTTATCATGATAACGATAACGTAATTCTATCATGGAAACAATATTATGACACATAAGTAACATGAGTATAAAGCTGTCTTTATGTATGTAACACATGCTTCTATGTATGAGCGAAAGACGGACAGTTGAAAAAGTCCACTGCAGAACAAAGAACACTGAAAAAGCCATTGGTTGATAATGATGGACTGTTGAAAAAGTCCACTGCGCAAGAAGAAGTCCACCGTTCAATATTACTATTGGAACAGTCCAAATTCAAATAAAAAAAGTCTACTGCTCAACAGGGATCATCACTGGAAAAGTCCACACGCAAAATGACAGGCTCCTGAACATTGCTCCTTGACCATGAAGATGAATTAGGAAAAGTCCGCCGCTCTATAAGGACTATTGGACAATGCTCACTATTCAACAGACTGTTGGACATTTCTCACTGCTCAGAAAAAAAACTATTGGATAATGCTCTCTAATAAATAAAAATGATCAAAATATGGACATTTGGAAACAGTTCATTCCCCGACAAGGACTCCGGAGAAGTCCACTCTTGCACAGCTCATGGCTACAGATGCAAAGTACATCTTCTGACCAAAGGGCTGTACATAGGAGACGTGTCCTGCACACTGCATGACTGAAAGAAAAGTCCACTTCTCCAGAAAGGACTGTGGAAAAGTCCACTACACGATACAGGGTAGATACCAGAAAAGTCCCCTTCTTAACAAAAGACTATTAATAAGTGTACCGCACAAAGCCTGTAATACTATGGGAAAAGTCCCTTTTTAACAAAGGACTATTGAATAGCGTACCCCATAAAGCCTGTAAGACTATGGGAGAAGTCCACTTTTAACAAAGGACTATTGAAAAGCGTACCGCAGAAAACCAGCCAGCCTATGAGAAAAGTCCATTTCTTAACAAACACGCTGTCCCTGCATGGTGTCTGGCTATTGCAACAAGTCCATTTCCCATCACCAACATCCAAAATACTCCACTTTCCCATACAAACCGGACTAATGACAAAACTACACTGTTCATTTCCTTACAAGAGCTCTGACAGATCAGAACGTGACCGTTCAGAAAATACTATGGAAAAGAAGGAAGAGAATTGTAAACAGTCACAACCGCATAAAAAGAGATCGATTTTGTAAAGACCGGTGCTGTTGCTATAATCACCTGATGATAAAACTCATCACAGCTTGATGCCGGAACAAGAGAGATCAAATTTCAGTGTGATAATTGGGAGACAGATAATGATGATAACGATGATAAAAACAACAATAATAGGGATGATAATAATGACAACAACAACGACAACCACAACGAAAACCTCAACAATATAACAATAATGATAATAATAATTAAAGATCATCATCATCATCATCATCATCATCATCATCATCATCATCATCATCATCATCATCATCATCATCATCATCATCATAACGATGATTAGAAGAAGGTAGAAGAGGAAGAAGAAGAAGAAAAATAACAGCAACAACAGCAACAAAAGCAAAACAATCAAACCTTAACTTTTTTCTCTTCAACTAAGATATTTCATGTAAACAGGAAAGTGGAAACATATAATAAAAATAGATAGATATATTGTAATCCTGCTAAAGTAAACTGGAAGTCACCAACCTGCACAATAATTGGACACGCTCTCTGTCACCCCCCCCCCCCCCAACAAAAAACCAAACAACAACACCCCCAAAAAAAACAACAACAACAACCCCCCCAAACAAAACACAACACACAAGAGCGATGTCAAACATACATAACAACCATGTTAACTTTCGTTTCCAGTGGCAAAACAGCACGGAAAGAAACGAGGAAGAGAAAAACAAAGAGACCCCATTTGTCTTCCGAAGATCACTACCACACGCTACCGGAACTGAAGCCAATGGGAGATAACCCCTGTCTTTCAAACTGTTATGCAAATCACCGTGTCTTATAACGAACAATGATGGTACAGTTTTTCTCTCGTTGTCAAAGACGAGTGAAGACAGACTTTCGTTTCATTGCAGACATCCTGAAGTGCCTCGGCTGCATCGTAGGTTGTGCTGACACATCAAGACATGAATACATGCATCCCAATAAACCACCCCCTCCCCCTAGCCTGTCTCCCCACCCCCATCCCCTCCCGCATGCGGTTGAGGTCTGTTAATTTTGATAGCAACTGTGTCCTCTCCGAAAATCTTCCTCTAAAGTCACCCAGGAATTACATTTAATATGCTGGGTTATTTTGCGACGTGGTCTCTGTTTTTTGGTTTTAACCAAATTTCACTTGAACATGAAAAGAGAAAGGTTTGGTGTTTGGATAGTATAAGAATTCACAAAATAAATGGAGCATGAACCATCCTGTTTCAACCGCAACTGCTTAGTAATGTATTGACAAGAAAGAGGAGTGGTATAGGCAGGATTATTAATTCTTTCTGTTACATTTTGTTGTTGCCATCAAAATAACCTGTGATGCTAAACTCCTCTCTCAATGACACCTCCACTTTCATTTACCCTGTAATACCCTGCTCATCTGTTTGCCTTACTGTTGATACTGAAAACGAACACAGGGTATCTGTGTTTTGTGGCCTCGTTACTCGTTAAAAAACATCCCACGGCTTCACAGAAATAAAGTTACATATATACATATTTGTATATTGCTTAGAGTGGCAAGTTCGGACATCATGTGAAAAGTTAGCCAGTCTAATCACAACCGTGGCTTGTAAATCGTAATAGGTACTTGACAGTAGCACAACCCATGAGATACTGCATGCACAACACTGTTGAGGAAAAACAGACCAAGAAGAAGAAAAAAAACTGACCCCCCCCCAAAAAAAAAAAAGGACAATGTTGGATTTGCCGCAGAAAAAAATGTCCACAACCGCATGAAAATACCGGACTGTTGAGCTAGATGTGCGCTGGTCAGTTTTGTTTGTTAGGTGTGTTGTACAATAAATGGTATTATTAATTAGAGAAAGGAAGAATCATACTCCGTCACCTGTTTTCTGACCTATTCCATAACGTGTGTGTGTGTGTGTGTGTGTGTGTGTGTGTGTGTGTGTGTGTGTGTGTGTGTGTGTGTGTGTGTGTGTGTGTGTGTAGGTGCATGTGTGTAAGTGTGTGTGTGTGTATGTATGTATGTATGTATGTATGTATGTATGTATGTATGTATGTATGTATGTATGTATGTATGTATGTATGTATGTATGTATGTATGTATGTCCGGGTTAGTGACTTGACATAAGTTCTCTCTTAACTTCCAGAGAAGTTGTGCAGTCTCTGTACTGAAGTTCTCATGTAATGTGTCGTTATGTTACTAATGTCATTAAGTGGACAGGCTCTACAGAGATAACATCTTCTGCCCCCTGTCTGAAAACTTCCTGCGGAAACTTCCCGTGGAATGTTGCGTACTGTATTAGGAAAGAGAGTATTGTTTTACGTTCGCAGTGTTGACTGAGCGTGCATTTTTATGTGATATTTTTATTACCATTATTTTGGGTCGTGTTTTCATCTGTGTTTAATATCAAACGACGTGCTTAGCTGTTTAAACGATCATTTCCACTGACTTTTGGACAGGGTTTGCGCAGTTGCTTGTCTTAATTAAGTTAGGGACAAGGAAACCATTTTACGATATATACAACCGCAGGCAAATTAAGCCTGGCAAAAGTAATATCTCTCCTTGCTATTGCCCTAAACAGTTTGTAGTTACTCGTGATTAATTGATTATCTTCGGACATTTGTCACTCATGTCATGTCATAACGTACCTACGCATTCCTCCTGTCTTCTTTACAAAATAAAAAAAGAGTATGGTTGCAGGGGTGGGGAAGGGGGCTATACATTTATACCTGATATAAAGGGAATGTGCGTATAGTTGGGGAATAAGTTCAAAGAGAAAAGGGTGCAACGTTAAACACGTAACTATCACAGTAACGATACACAGCCTCTCCCTCCCCCCATCCCTCAACCCCCCCCCCCCATCAAATCTTATGTACAAATGCACAGACAGCAGTGATCATCAGAACAGACGATGTCAAAAGTTTATGTCCAAGTTTTGGATACATTCACAAAATCACTAACAAAACTCTATTTCAATGTCTAACACAATGTTGACATTTATATAGATAGATTACAAAAAACATGGTTACATAATTATCAAACGCTATGGAAATATCCAATGATCTAAGTATGTACACATACTGATAATAACCTGATTACATCATTAGTACAGGAGAAAAAGCAGAAAATCTATGGAAAATGTACACCAGCGACACCGTGAAAAATTGGCAGTAATCTATAAAAATACAAAGTTACCAAATACGGGTGCGTATCAAAATGTACTGGTCTCAAAACGACCTTCACACAGTATAGATATATAGGTATATATATAAAGATGAAAATAATCAAAATGCCATACCCTGAAGGAGAGAGAGAGAGAGAGAGAGAGGAGAGAGAGAGAGAGAGAGAGAGAGAGAGAGAGAGAGAGAGAGAGAGAGACAGAGACAGAGACAGACAGACAGACAGACAGACAGACAGACAGAGACAGAGACAGAGAGACAGAGAGAGAGAGACAGAGACAGAGACAGAGAGACAGAGAGAGAGCGATAGACAGTCAGACAGAGTCAGACATACAGGCAGTCAGACAGACAGACAGACAGAGACTGCATGACGAGCAACAAATCACAAATACACCCCCCACCCCCCGAATGATTTTACAATGAAAAAAGATTTTTTTTGTTTGTACAATTCTTTCTCTCATTCTCACTACAAAAGTCTGCCTTGTGAATTGGCAACAACCCATTCTTCTTCCGAGAGCGTAACAAAGTGGTAGCGAGACGACAAGGAAACAAAGCCCCGCCAACAGACCCTGATTCACACACCTACAACAAAGACAAAGCTGCTTTTTCCGCCCCGCTCACTCTCTCAACCGGTATCGTCATTTCCCCAAAGTTGGAAAGAAAAGCCCCCCCCCCCCCCCCCCCCCCCCCTCCCCAGCCCCGAAGAATGAGTCAGCAATTTCCCCTGATCTAAATGGAATCCCTGTCATATGATTATTCTAAAAGCTAACTTCACTCGTTGTCATAAGATGTTCAATTCGTTGTCCCTGCCCCTAGTGGTGTGTGTGTGTGTGTGTGTGTGTGTGTGTGTGTGTGTGTGTGTGTGTGTGCGTGCGCGCGCGCACGTGCGTGCGTGCGTGCGTGCGTGTGTGCTTGTGTGTGTATGTGTGTGCGAGCGTGTGTGTGTATATGTGTGTGTGTGTGCGCGTGCGCGTGCGAGCGCGTGCGCGTACGTATGTGCGTGCGTGCGTGTGTGTATGTGTGTGCGAGCGCGCGTGTGCGTGTGTCCCATCTAAGGTACTTCCTTCATATTATCCATCGCTTTTTGCTTGCTTTTCCTCCTGAAAGCTATTGTTCGTTCCAGTGTCTTCGCTGTTTTCTTAACGTTCCATGCCACTGCTATACTGTGTGAGAAGCTAGTTTTTCAACAGGTTGATTCTGCTTGATGTTGTCAGGACTTTTTCTGCTTGATGTTGTCAGGACTTTTCCTGTTTGACATCTGTCAGATTGCGATGCATTTACATAGGCATCTCCAAGACTTTGCTATGCAAACACCGCCCCCCCCCCCTTTTTTCAAGTAAACAAAAAATACTATCCCCAAATACCTACCACCTAGCACTGGTTGTGAAAAAATGATTATCAAGGAGAAGAGAGGTGCACTCAAAAGTTGCATACACTCTACAAGTCTAGTTGACTAATGGTCCCTGAATGAAAAACTATTATTATTGTTTTATTATTATTATTATTATTATTATTATTATTATTATTATTATTATTATTATTATTATTATTATTATTATTATTATTATTATTAAATTGCAGTTGTTATTTCACCAATTGAATATTTAAAAAAAAAGCACATAACACGCGATAAAAACGGAGCCACAAGACCCAACACCAGCCTGCTGTATTATTATGAGGAATGTACACAATACCAGCATCTTCCAAAGTACAAAAAAACACACCAAGTTATGACATCGTATTCAATGCATAAAATAGATGACATATCTTGTTTTTAAACAAAGATCAGTAAAACAAAAAAAATCACACATGTACAAGAGAGGTCACAGTACTATCACAACCCAGAGTTTTAGGTATGGAATGATGTTGCAGACTAACAGAAAATTAATGATCAACAGCTACCCGAGACGATACCGAGATCATAACTACAATATGATATAGATATAATATCATGTCTGTCTGTGTGCCACAGGGCTAGGGGAACAACATGTGTATAGAACTAGGTAGTGGTATCAGCATCACAACAGGATCACGAGAAGGGAATGAGCGTAGATGGCGACCACAGCAGTAGCAGGCTGGAGAGACAGTGGGGTCATTCTATACATAGCACTCCACAGCAGGCAGACTTCAGGACTGACTGCCCTTAGGGACACCGACTCCTCGCTAGTTCAGCTGGAGACTGGAGACATTAGGACTAACTGCCCTTAGGGACATCGTGTCATCGTTAGTCCAGCTGAAGACTGGAGACATTCAGCTCACAGCTTGGCAACGTTAGCTTTCATCCCCGAAGTCGGAATGCGGCTACCTTAATGAGGGGTACAAAACGGTTGCATAAGCAAAAAAAAAAATATATCACCCTGGGTGAACCTCAGAACTCATGCCGAGGAAGGACAAAGAAAAAGAACTAATGAGTGAAATGAAAGCCGCTAGGATAGTTAGGGCAGGAACACACTTTGAAACTTCCTGTGTGGCAGGGTTTCAGGACTGTTTTCTTTTTTGATCTTTTGCCTGTTTAGACTGGAACAAGATTGCACGCACCTTTCAGTTTACAAGGCTGATTTCTTTGGGTTTGTTTTTGCATCATTAGCTACAACTCATTATAAATCACGCTCATTAAAAACAGACATGGCTTTGTTGTGAGCGATAGCCGCAACTTTGTGGATAAAGTTCAAATAATTATATTCACACTGGTTTCCATACCTGCAGAGAGCACAACACTTCAATTATTGATTGATTTGTATTGTTCTCGTTATTTTCTTCACAGAAAAATCTACCAGTGAAGAGAATTTTTAAAAACTGCGCTGGACACTGACTTTAGGTATTCTGACATGAGTTTTCAGGAAAGAAATGGACACAGGAAAACAAAGACAGGAAAACAAGACGACCATATCTAGAAGCCAAAATAGTTTCGAAAAGAATCTCACGGGAAAAATAATTGAAGTATTCTTCTTTTCCCTATCAAGCCTGGAGATATATACTGGAAGATGGAAAACGTTGAATTGAATTGAAATGAACTGGACACTGCTTTCCTTCACGGCAGATTTCTCTGCGTGAACTTCGGGAAACTCTTTTAGGTGAGAACGTCACCACAGGAGCAGCGCCACCCATTTAAAAAATAAAATCCTGTTTGCCAGTGGATTTGTTTTTCTATCAGCGTTCTTTCTTCCTACATAATTTTACCAGGGACAACTCTTTTGTTGCCTTGGGTAATTTTACGTGCCTGTTGAACACAGGACCTCGGTTCATCGTTTCATCCGAAAGACTAACACCCACACCATCACGCAAGGCTTAGTGGAGGGCGGGGAGGGGGGGGGGGGAGAGGAGAAAACGTTTCGGGCACAAACGGGGATCAAACCCCCGCTTGTTGCTTTCAGGGCAGACGCCTTTTGTGACGTTACCTGTAGACCACGACCAGTCACCATTGAAGCCCAATGTCTCCAAATAATGAACAACCCCCCCCAAGAACCTCTAAAACCCCCAACTTTCACACCTCACCTTCCACAGTGCACAAATCCAGCATCACTCAGTAGGACCTAGTCCAGAGTCCTAAATTTAGCGCGCTCCTTCCTTTTACCTCGTCCATGTGTGGTCAGCTCCTGCTATAATTAGCACCAGCTGGCCACAGCTGGAATGGGATGGGATGGGGATAATTAGCAGCTGAGAGAAGCTGAAAGTGGGGGGAAACTGACAGCTGTGCTTCCTAATTAATTAACTATGTAGGTATGGTCATTAGTTTTTAATCCTTCAGGAGATAATGGGAATGACAACAAAGGACCATTATTTTTAGACGCAGAATGCAACATGCACACAGTCAATCATTTTCTAGACATTTGCACAAAGTCCCAGAAAAAGATCTGTCTCTGTAACTTCCGTATCAGCTTCACTTCTGTGGTCATTTCAGCATCAGCTTCACTTCTCTCTTCACTTCCCATCACCTCCTCCGGCTCTTTGTCTCTACATCAGGGATTTTTGAAAAAAGAAATCCCTCCACTTCAGCCTCCTCCTCTTTCTCCTCCTCCTTCTCCTTCTCCTCCTTCTCCTCATCCTTCTCCTCCTTCTCCTCCTCCTTATCATCCTTCTCCTCCTTCTCCTTCTCCTCCTTCACCTCCTCCTCCTTCTCCTCCTCCTACTTCTACTATCACAACATTTATAATACAACGTGTTTAAATTCCTGAAGACCACCTACATGTCAGTATGTACATCATTATATTATGCAACTGAGGTAAAGGGTACGTACACACACACTACTGGCACTGCCACTGTTCCTATAATATGATTAGTATTATCATCATCATTATCATTGTTGTTGCTGTTATTACTGTTGTTAGCGTTGTCATTATAATTATCATTTATCACCCTCATTATTATTATCATCATCATCATTTATTATATCATTACCATCGTTATTATTATTATTATTATTATTATTATTATTATTATTATTATTATTATTATTATTATTATCCCTGTCATCATGATCATCATGATCATCATGGTCATCACCATCACCATCACCATCACCATCATCACAATCACCATTATTGGTAGTAGTAGCAGTGGTAGCATTAGCATTAGCATTAGCATTAGCAGCAGCAGCAGCAGCAGCAGCAGCAGCAGTAGTAGTAGTAGTAGTAGTAGTAGTAGTAGTAGTAGTAGTAGTAGTAGTAGTAGCAGCAGTAGTAGCAGCAGCAGCAGTAATAGTAATAGTAATAGTAGTGTTAGTAGTATCATTGTCATTATTATAATTATTAATGTTACTATTGCTGCTATACAAACAGTACCCAGGGTTAGCATTTAGCTCCCTTCCTCCCTCTCCTCCCAGATTGCTACTCATTGATGTTTAACGTGGACAGGCTGAAGTTGTGGAAAATATTTTCGTTTCTAGAACTTTGCTTTTTTCCTCCCTTTTAAATCCTCGTTATAAAGAATGGCAATATAATTTATCCCAGCTCACATGGTAATTAATGATATTACCCCCTAACCCAGTCTATGCAGATCATTAGTTATTGTAGTCCAAGTTATTGTTGTTGATGTTTTATTGTTGGTCCCCTTTTTATGCATTATACTTGATAATGGTTGAAAGAAAAAAATGCTTTTTAACCTCAACGAGATAATAATACCATTAAACTTTTTTAAAATGATGATTCTACTCATTTTAATATTGATATAAACGAACAAAAACAAACACACAAAAATCAGTTCACCGAGACTGCACAAGCATAACCACTTTTTTCTTGTTAATTGTTCCAAAAGTCTGCTACCATAGCTAGGATTAATCCAGCCAAAAAAAAAAAAGAAAAAAGAAAGAAAGAAAGAAAAACACAACAAAAGAACCCCCCACCCAAACCCCAAACGAACCCCAAACAAACAAAAACAACACCCCCCCCTCCCCCCATAGTAGAAAAAAAAATCAAAGCAATCCCGTGACGAAGAGACGAGATCTCGGCAGTGTGCGGAGACTTCCGGTCCCGGTCCCTCGCCGCCATGTTTTAGTGACGTCAGCTCAGCGACAGTTCTCGTTTCCAACGTGAAATGCCGCGAGGAAAAGGAGAGTTCCCAGTACAGGGAGGTAAGAAGTGGCGAGGTTTGGACCTGAGGCGGAGATGGGGCACATTCCACACCTGTTGGTGTCACCTGTCGGCACAGAACACAACACACACAGCGTCCATTGTTAGTATTAGCTGGTAGTAGAGTAGAGTAGAGTAGAGTAGAGTAGAGTAGAGTAGAGTAGAGTAGAGTAGAGTAGAGTAGAGTAGAGTAAAAAAAAAAGAAGAAAAAATAGAGTGGATGAGAGTAAAAAAAAAGAGAAAAAATAGAGTAGAGTAGAGTAGAGTAGAGTAGAGTAAAAAAAAAGAAAAAAGAAAAAACAGAGTTTAAAAAAAAAGAAGAGAAAAATAGAGTAGAGTAGAGTAGAATATATTTTTGTGTGCGCGAGCACCATCACTGGAGCATGGGCTGGGTGCAAGTTACACGCCTCTAGCTCTGTCTGAAGTTTCCAGAATTACGAAGGCCTCTGTTTGTCTCACGGTCAAAGGGAACAAAACAATATTTGGTGGTGTCGGGCGAAGTTGCTTCCCTTCCACCGCCTTGGGGAACGGTATAGCGCAGTGGTCAGGGTACTCGCTTTCCCTAAACTGAGGTTAATTTATTGATTAATTTATTTATCTATTTTATTCTTTCACATTGGATAATGGGATAAGCGCTCTTGTGCTTTTTTTTACATTCAGTCCCCGTGTATATGCAGTTTTGTAAATATTGTCATCTGTTCCTACCGGCACACAATGGCCTACTCTAACGAAAAGCGGAACAGAATTTAACGTGTGCGCAAGATGTTTTGCGTGTGTTCGCACACGGGCCTCGTTTATAGTCTCATCTGAAGTAGAGTAGAGTAGAGGAAAAAAAAATTAAGAGTAGAGTAGAGTGGAATGGAGTAGAGTAGAGTAGGCAAGGCAAACTCTTTTTGCAAGGCAAGGCTAGGCAAATTCTTTTAATCGAGGATAATGAATAAGCAGTCGTGTGCTTTTTTACATCCAGTCCCCGCCCTTATCAGGGATACATCAAGATAAAAAACCCTCTTACTAAACAACAACAATAATAATGATCCAAATACCAAGAGCAAGAAACCATACCAAGTAGCAAACAACAGACAAGAAATAAGAAAGCAATACATTAATAAGTTTTTTTTTTTTTTTAAAGGCACGCATTCAGAAATTGAAATAAGTAAGAATCAAATGAAGATTTTGATTTGAAAAAAAGCGCAATAAAGAGCAAACATGAGAATATAATGAGGTAAACGACTGAAAACATCAACCCACCACCATCTATAACAAAATAAGTCATTCAAATCATAACATTTTGATAAGAGAGAGAGAGAGAGAGAGAGAGAGAGAGAGAGAGAGAGAGAGAGAGAGAGAGAGAGAGAGAGAGAGAGAGAGATTTTCCAAGGGTTACAGATAAACATTCGCATAAATTATTTTCCTCCGTCCCTTGCCCTGATCAGGGACTATCAGCAAATCAAGAAGGAACGCCTTCGCAAAATGCACAACTACATAACAATAATCTGACAATCAGTAAGATAAAGGAACAAGCGGTAAGTAAACGAACAGGTCACTGCAGGTACACATTCTCTCCTTCTGTTAAAAAAGATAAAGAAAGAAAGAAAAGAAACGCACACATTTCCTGAGAAAAATAAAACTAAATTGTCAACAGCCTGAAGCAAACACAATCTTAACGTTCATTTATATAGCCTGCTGTCTTTGGGAGATATTTACATTCAGGGTGTGCCGGATATGTACTTACAAAGCCTCTTTCACTCCCTTTTCATTTGTATCGGGATGAGGGTAGCAATAATCTATTATGCCGAACAGAGAACATCTACAATCAACATTTTTTTTTCAAAAGTAAGTTAGGGAAAAACATTAAAAATACAATCTACCTTCCATTTATCTTATTTTGCCGATGTCCATTGGCCCATGTTGCGCTAATGTGCGACGCCTAGAATTCCCTCCCCTGACTATGAAAAACACTGTTGCCTTCTTTAAAACTACTAAAATTCATAAAGGATTGTCGCCCATTGCTTTGAATTGCCTCCCTTAGCAAGAACGCTGTTGTCTTCTTTGTTCTTACTAAAATTCATAAAGGACCGCGGTTTCAGGGGAGTTAATTAAAGAAGCACACAAAATAACTTGCACAACGAAGAATTCTTTCGTGTCTAGTTTTGAATATATGACATCATTTACATCTCTAAAATACCATTCTGACGGTAGATATCCCAAGATCATTATTTTGCTCGACTTCGGAAAACATTTTGTTTCAAACTCACAGAAATCATGCCCATACATGGGGAATTCTATAGTATAATTTTTGTTCTGGAGAGAGAATGAATGAATAATGAATGAATGAGTGAGTAACTTTATTTTTAATGGTTACAGAGTAAGTATGTACATACTTTTTCCATCATCCCTTGCCTGATTAGGGACTATGTATTTAAAAAAATACCACACACACAATCACCAACAACAGTTCAACCTATGAGTTAAAAAAAAAGACATAGGTATGCATTTAAGAACACACAATCCCCACTAGGTACATTGATAATTATTTTTTAAAAGAGATAAATATGTATTTAACAAACACTTAATCTCCAATTGACTCAAACCTTAATGTCAAGACAGATGCATTGATAATCATTAAGTAAATCAAAAAGATAAAAACAGAAGTAAAAATAGAGGAAACAGCAGAGAAGAGCAACCCAAACAAAAAAATATATATCAAGACATTTTCACATATCTTTCTTACTTTAAAACAATATTATGAAGAAAAAAGATAACAAAAATAAACTAACGACAACAAACAAACATTGAAAAACAGTCAACAACAGTAAGATGTATCGCCACATAAAATACTCAAACATGACATTTTTCAATTCGTGTTCAAGAAATTGAATTTAAAAAGTCAAAACAGGAGAAGAGAGAGAGAGAGAGAGAGAGAGAGAGAGAGAGAGAGAGAGAGAGAGAGAGAGAGAGAGAGAGAGAGAGGAGATATTTATTTTTTCTTTTATATCGAGGATAACAGAATAAGCAATCATGTGCTTTTTTTCATCCGGTCCCCGTGTGTATGCAGTTTTTGTAAATATTGTCATCTGTTCCCACCGGCACACGATGGCCTACTCTTACGAAAAGCGGAACAGGATTTAACGTGTGCGCAAGATGTTCTGCGTGCGTTCGCACACGGGGCCTCGGTTTAAAGTCTCATCCGAAGGACTTTTGGGGAGAGTGGAGTCAGCACTGATGTTAACTCCAGGAAGAAAATTTCCTCGACCGGACTCGAACCCGGGTCTTCAGATTGCCAGCGCAATGTTCTGACCAGAGAGAGAGAGAGAGAGAGAGAGAGAGAGAGAGGAGAGAGAGAGAGAGAGAGAGAGAGAGAGAGAGAGAGAGAGGCAAGGCAAGGCAAGGCAAGGCAAGGCAAAGGCAAGGCAAAGTATTTTATTCGAGGATAATAGATAAGCACTTGCGTGCTTTTTTACATCCAGTCCCCGCCCCTTTCAGGGATACATCAAGTTGAAAAGATACTAAACAATAAAGCTTTACGCAAACCAAACAACACACAAGAATAAAGACACTATATATGATAAGGTAATAAAAATGCACTCGATCAGAAGACAAAAATCAGAAGTCACAATAAAAGATTTTGATAATGAAAGAATAGAAAAGTGTTAATAGGTAAAGAGCAAACAAGAGAAGAGAATAAACAGAGAGAGAATAAATAGAGAGAGAGAGAGAGAGAGAGAGAGAGAGAGAGAGAGAGAGAGAGAGAGAGAGAGAGAGAGAGAGAGAGAGAGAGAGAGAGAGAGAGAGAGAGAGAGAGAGAGAGATCAAATCAATCAAATAAAATCAGAGTAGAGTAGAGTAGAGTGGAGTAGAGTATAAAATGTGCACGCGAGCACCATCACTGGAGCATGGGCTGGGTGCAAGTTACACGCCTCTACCTCCGTGTGTAGTTTCCAGAATTGCTAAGGTCTCTGTCTGTCTCACGGTCAAAGGGAACAAAACAATATTATCTGCATGGTGGTGTCAGGCGAAGTTGTTTCCCTTCCACTGCCTTACGCAACCTTCGGGACAGGACAGCTCAGTGGACAGAGCTCTCGCTTTCCCCAAGCTAAAGGTTAAGCAGCAATGAATGTGGGTACCAGTTGGATGGGTGACCGTCTGCGCACCTTGGCTTCAGTACAGTCCCCCCAGTTCACCCAGCTGTAAATGGGTACCCGCCCTCTTTAGGGTCAGGGAAGGTAAAGCAGCAGTGGAGAGGAGATGGGCGCCGCCCTCAATATGCTGGACCCTAGAGAAGCTGAGGTCTCTGATGCCTCGCTCCTCTACGACCACACAGGTTATGTGGTACTGAAACTGAATGAGGTGACAGCCCTGATCTGCCTTACGCGGTCAGTAGGGTTATAAACAACATGAAATGAAATGAAATAGTTCCAACTTGTACAAATTATTCCAGCTCATCGTTTATCATCATCATCATCATCATCATCATCATCATCATCATCATCATCATCATCTCATCATCATCATCATCATCATCATCATCATTGTGTTTTTCTGTGATGGGACACATAATTCTATTCCTTTTTAAAACAACAATTCCTTTGTTCATTGAAGTGAGAATGTAGACACAACTGCTGAAGGTTCCTTAAGGTTTCGTTTTCATTTCTCTGTTGAAGTTGTCCCGTACTTTGCTCGAGTCTTCTCCTGGTTGGTTTAATCAGAGAGACAATGACAACACATTTTCGGGTTGCATGACCGATTTTGTATTTTGTATTTTTTGTATCATTTTATTTTGTGTGTACAGTTGTGTTCCTAGCCCTTTTGGCTAGGGTAGCACACACACAGAGACACACACAGACACACACAGACACAGACACAGACACACACACACACACACACACACACACACACACACACACACACACACACACACACACAAACAGAGTAGCGTTCTCACTAACCTTCCCCAATAAACGAGGGGCTATGATTTGATAGTGATGAATGGAGGGGACGGCTCATGCCAAATTCACCACGTGGCCTGTTGGAAGGCAATATTATCGATAGACCCTTATCAGGCACACGCTTCATTTGTCTTTTCATTTAGTTCCCCGTTCCATTCACTTTCAATCTCATGGCCAACTCTCCACGCTTCACGGACAAAACTAATGAATTTCTGGGCCATCATGAGCAGCCTTCCCCCTCTCCCCCGAAATCCCCCTTCTCCCTCTCCCCCTAAATCCCCCCCACCCCCCACCCCCACACACACACAAACAAACAAGTCTCCGAAAACAGAGGACAGACACATGGCGGCCTCCTCTTTTCTCCTAGGCCCCCTGTGTGTCTGGGGCTCTATGGCTGTGCCCTCTGTGGTCACTTCACACTTGAAGTTGAAGGAAGGAAGCAACATCTGTAGCACAAGGGGAGACCAAGAATGCTCCAGTTACATGCCTTCTCTGACAGGTGTTTTACACACACACACACACACACACACACACACACACACACACACACACACACACACACACACACACAACACATACACACACACACACACACACACACACACACACACACACACATATATATATATATATATATATATATATATATTATATATATATATATATATATATATATATACACCGTAAAATCCCTAGCATACGCCCACCCCCTGTACACTGATTTAGGGCAAAATTGGGGGGTGGGCGTTTGCTAGGGATAGACCCCTTTGCACAAAGTAATTTTTTTGCTCAACCGTGTAATTAAATGAATGCAAAC
This sequence comes from Stramonita haemastoma, assembly GCA_030674155.1. NCBI lineage: Eukaryota > Metazoa > Mollusca > Gastropoda > Neogastropoda > Muricidae > Stramonita > Stramonita haemastoma. The sequence continues at coordinate 6,575,001 of CM060335.1, forward strand.
CCCAAAAGCATGTAAGTTAGGTCGTGTGAGTAGAAGTGAAGGAAAATAGAAAAAAGGGACTTTGAGGCAAAGAAGGCCAGCGAGTTCCATCGCTTTCCGTTGTAGGTCCTTGTTTCGCAATACCCTGCCTTCAGATCTTTCATCTTCCAGATAATGCAGCACAACTTGGTCGACATGTTCAGATCTAACTGTTGGTCCTTTTGACAGTTTCCGTTTTTGTTTTTCTTTTTCTTTTCCGCACTGCTATTCAAGTCTATCTCTGTTTTCACTCCATTCCCTGATCCTCTTCCTATCCACAGAAAATTCACTGCACACTCCGAAACATTCTTACCTGCTTCGTTATCCAGATACTGGAGGGCTTCCAATTTGAAAGATACTGTGTAAGACTGTCGCTTGGGCATTTTGCAAAAATGGCACAGAGAGATTCAATAACCAACTTCCGGCCATCTGGAAGCGTTGTCAAAGTACCAGTAAGTCACTGACAGACAAAAGACGCTAGTGGAACAAGCATGGCGTAATTTTAATTCTGGGGATGGGTGGGAGTGAGGAGAGGGCACAAAGAATAAGAAAAAAGGAAAGAAACACGAAAAGGTAAAGAAGGGGAAAAAGATGGCTTTTAGAACAGTCTGCACAACATTTAATCCTGGTGAAAGTGAGCATAGTCTCTTTGAAAAAAGCAGGGTGGGTGTTTGGTAGGTAGTTACCCCTGTGCACAACTTTTGGCCCAAAGTGGGGGGTGGGTGTATGCTAGATGGTGGGCTTATGCTAGGGATTTTACTTCCATCTCCATTGGTGGAAGACCCCTTTGCAACCTCAGATTTGCAGATGACATTGACCTCATGGGCAGCAGCAAACAAGAACTGCAAATCCTCACAGACAGTCTAACAGATCGAGCGAGCGCATACGGCATGGAGGTCAGTACAGAGAAATCGAAGATCATGGTCAACAGCGCGAGTAATGACAGCACGGAAATAAAGATGAATGGAGAAATATTGGAAGAGGTGAGCCAATTCAAATACTTAGGCTCCATCCTAACAAAAGATGGCACATCAAACAATGAGGTGAAAGCTCGCATTGCAACAGCAACATCTGCTCTAGTCAGACTCCAGAGGATCATCAGAAGCAACAACATCAGCTTCTGCACCAAATACCACCTCTACAAATCCCTCGTGATATCTATCCTCCTATATGGCTGTGAATCATGGACTTGACAGCAGAGTTAGAGAGAAGAATCCAAGCATTCGAGAACAAGTGCCACAGAAGACTCCTCAAAATATCATACAAAGAACACAAGACCAATAACTATGTGAAAGAAGAAATCAAAAAGCGTGTGGGCCCCAAGAGCCTTTGCTCTCCACCATAAAGAGGAGAAAGCTGATGTGGTTTGGTCACACCACAAGACACAACACCCTAGCAAAAACCATCTTGCAAGGAACAGTCGAGGGCAAGAGAAGAAGAGGCCGCCAAAAGAAATCATGGGTTGACAACATCAAAGACTGGACTGCCCAACCCCTGCAACGCCTCCTACTAGCCACACAGGATCGTGAAGCATGGAAAAAGATCTCCGTTGCGTCTTCTCTCATGTCCCCCCTACGTCCTTTGGGACATGGGACTGAGTGATGAGTGATGAGTGATGAGTGATGAGTGATATATATATATATATATATATATATATATATATATATATATATATATATATATATATATATTATATGGACAGGATAGCTCAGTGGTCAGAGCACTCGCTTTCCTCCAGCCAATGTTAAGCAGAGTCGAGCGCGGTTACCAGTTGGATGGATGACCGTTTGCACGCATTGGCTTCAATACAGTACGCCCAGTTCACCCAGCTGTAAATGGGGACCTGCCCTTTTTAGGGTCAGGGAAGGTAATGCAGCGAGGGAGAGATGGGTGCCGCCCTCAACATGCTGGCCTCTAGAGAAGCTGAGATCTCTGATGCCTCGCTCCCCTACGACCAGAAAGGTCATAGGACACCTTTACCTACACACACACACACACACACACACACACACACACACACACACACCACACACACACACACACACATCTCTCTCTCTCTCTCTCTCTCTCTCTCTCTCTCTCTCTCTCTCTCTATATATATATATATATATATATGTATATTTGAAAACAGCCATACATGGAAACTTCTCACCCCATGTGTTACTTAGGGTCTCGGTGATTCCAGAGCAGGATGAGGCAAAGAGCGTATCAAGCTGGGGAACACATGACAATCCAAGAACGAGAAGTATTCTGAATATAATGGTGGAGGGCAGTAGACTAAAAAGGTCAGAAACAAATGAATGCAAACTTAAGAAAATGTTTGCAAAAATGAGTCATCATAATTCTCATATAACACCACTGTACAAAAGTGCTTTTTATCATCAGTCAACTCTTCGTATTCAGACACGTCAGTTCATTCGTTAGTGCCAAAATTCATTTATCCAGACAAACTGTTGAGTAAAACAGACCTTTAGACACCGAGCAATCTCCATACCTCCTAGTGTCCTGTTTGAAGAGGGAATCAATGGCAATTAAAGGAACTAAGGAATGTTCCCGCGTCAATAGTTCCGGCTTAGGTCGGCGCAGGCGCCAATAGCCTGCATTACACATAGGTCTCATTAAATATTCATGGCACACGCATTGTGGGAAAAAAAATGGCGGACAGCCCATTGATTGGGGCCATTGGCGTGTAATCAAACAGGGGGGGGGGGGGGTGCAGGTGGGGGGGGGGGGGGGGGGGGCAGGTAGGGGGGGGGGGGGGGCAGGTTAGTGATAATATTGACGGAGGCTGTGTGTGAATGTCTTGTGCAAGTTCAGGGCGGAGTGTCGTGCTTTCTTCAAAGTCTGCAGTCCTGGTGACTGCCTCCTGGACTTTGCCCACTTTCCTTCTGTCTGTCTGTCTGTCTGTCTGTCTCTCTCTCTGTCTCTCTCTCTGTCTCTCTCTCTGTCTCTCTCTCTGTCTCTCTCTCTGTCTCTCTCTCTGTCTCTCTCTTTTAGATAGATGGCTTGATGAAAAAAAGCAAATTTATTGCTTACCCAATGTACCATCTAGAAATAAAATTTTGATTTTGATTTGATTTGATTTGATTTGTCTCTGTCTCTGTCTCTGTCCCTCTGTCTCTGTCTCACTCACTCACTCTCTCTCTCTCTCTGTCTCTCTGTCTCTCTCTCTCTGTCTCTCTGTCTCTCTGTCTCTCTGTCTCTGTCTCTCTCTGTCTCTCTCTGTCTCTCTCTGTCTCTCTCTGTCTCTCTCTCTCTCTCTCTCTCTCTCTCTCTCTCTCTCTCTCTCTCTCTCTCTCTCTCTCTCTCTCTCTCCTCTCTCTCTCTCTCTCCCTTGTCCGTACCCACTTCACCAGTTTGTTATTCTACTGTATCTTCTGTCCTTACAACTTGTCTTCTGTTTATTACTGTCTTGTTGTTTTTGGCCTTGTTTGTTTGGTTATTACTGTTTTTTAGTTGAAGGTGTTTCTTAAATTGATGTAATCCCTGATTATGGCGAGGACTGGATGTAAAAAAGCACATCAGTGCTTATTCATTATCCTCGAATAAAAGAATTTGATTTTTGATTTGATTTGATTTGATTTGATTTGATTTGATCTCTCTCTCTCTGTCTCTCTCTCTCTGTCTCTCTCTCTCTCTCTCTGTCTCTCTCTCTGTCTCTCTCTGTCTCTGTCTCTCTCTCTCTCTCTCTCTCTCTCTCTCTCTCTCTCTCTCTCTCTCTCTCTCTCTCTCTCTCTCCAGACTTCAATATGAATGATCTCTCTCCTCTACACCTTTCACTCCAGGAGGAAGGCAGGCACTACACTGCATTTTCAGGCATGTCTCTCGGGATAAGTGGAGTCCAGCGGAGTTCAACCTCTCTAGATACATGGTGCATGCTGGGTATGTTCGTGTTTGTGTAGCCCACTGAACGGTGACGCGAATGACGGGATCTTTAAATTGTTTTACCTAAGTTTTTAGCCGACGTATACACAAGAAAACTATCAAGGCACTGGCAAGTCTGCACTCTAAGTTGACCCAAGGATGAGGAAAAAATCCCCACCCTTGATTAACCAGACCGCTGGGGAGATTCGAACTCTTCATGGACGGACCCGTACCCACTTCACCAATATGTGAGTGAACCCATACAGGGGATGAATATCAAGCCCTCTACCCCTCCTCCCCACCTTTTTGTCACGTCTGTCCTGTCTTAGTGTTAGTGTTTAGTTAGCTTTTAAGTCCTTGTGCTAGCTACAGCCTGCTGCAGGCATTCAGAATCAGCTTCTGCACTGTTCATAGGAAACACTTGGCATTCTTTGTCAACAACATGTACGGTTTCAGAACCCTGTTTTGACTGTGTCTTTTACGTGCGTAATTCTGCAGGCTGATTAAAACTATCCGTTCATGGCCCAGGCCCAAAGCCTTGTTAGTGGTTGATGTTAGTAAAGTAAAAAAAAAAAAAAGGTCAAAGTAAAGGTGTCCCATAACCTGTATGGTTGTTGGGGAACGAGGCATCAGAGACCTCAGCTTCTCTAGGGGCCAGCACATTGAGGGCGGCGCCCATCTCCTCTCCCTCGCTGCTTTACCTTCCCTGACCCTAAAGAAGGCAGGTACCCATTTACAGCTGGGTGAACTGGAGGACTGTACTGAAGCCAAGGCGCACAAACGGTCACCTATCTACTTGGTAACCATGCTCGATGCTGCTTAACCTTAGTTTGGGGAAAAGCGAG
>CM060335.1:6584727-6592227 GCA_030674155.1 Stramonita haemastoma
CTTCTTGTTCCTCTGCTTGTTCTTGTTCTTGTCCTTCTTCTTCTTCTTCGCAATTCTTCTCCTCTCGTTTGCCTTATACCGCTGTCAGAGGTTTTTTTTGTTGAAAAATAATGAGAAGAATATTGTAGGAGGGAAAAGTAATGGCCTGTGTTTTGCAGCTCCTCCTGTGGGCGGGGCAACGTGACCCAATGGCTGCTCATGATAACGGCTTTAGCCAATGAGATTAGAGAACAGAAAGAAGCCACACCCACATCGGCTGTTTTCATCGCGTTTTCAAAACCAACTGACATTGAACGGACGCTTTAGTCGAGTGGTTTATTATTTAATTAATTAATTATTGATAATTAATCTATTTATTTTATTCATTTATCTATTTATTTATTCTTTTATATCGAGGATAATGGGAAAAGCACTCTTGTGCTTTTTTTTTTTTTACATCCATTCATGTATGCAGTTTTATAAATGTCATCTGTTCCCACCGGCACACGATGGCCGACTCTTACGAAAAGCGGAACAGGATTTAACATGTGCGCAAGATGTTCTGCGTGTGTTCACACACGGGACCTCGGTTAATAGTCTATTCCGAAGGACTTTTGGGGAGAGTGGAGTCAGCACTGATGTTAACTCCAGGAGAAAAATCTCTTCGCACGGGAATCGAAACCGGGTCGTCAAATTGCCAGCGCAATGTTCCGACCACTAGGCTATCCCGTCCCCCTGGTTAAGATCGTTAGATTTCAATCCTGTGGGTCCCTGAATACCTGCGTTCGAATCTCGATGTCGGCGGCGTCTGGTGAAACAAGATGAAGATTTTGACGATCTCCCAGGTCAACTTCAAGTGCAGAACTGCCAGTCTTTTATTCCCTTCGTGTATATATACAAATGCTGGAGATCAACTATGCACGTTAAAGATCCCTTTCTTTATGTCAGCGTTCGGTGAGTTAGGGAAAACACGAACATACCCGGCAAACGTCCTGGAAGTCGGAATGTGGCTGCCTTCATGGTGGGCAGAGCGGCGCATACACACATCTCTCCACGAGTCAGCCCCGGAGCTCGAGCCCAGGAACATCCCCCCCCCCAACCAAAAAACAACAACAAACCAACAACAAAAAACCAAAAAAAACCCAAACACACACACACACACACACACACACACACACACACACACACACACACACACACACACACACACACACACACACACACACACACACACACTCTCTCTCTCTCTCTCTCTCTCTCTCTCTCTCTCTCTCTCTCACAACTTGCTGTCTCTCTCACACACACACACACACACACACCACTCTCTCTCTCTCTCACACACACACACACACACCTCTCTCTCTCTCTCTCACATACCACCATCTCCTCTCTCTCACACACACACACACACCACCCTCTCTCTCTCTCTCTCTCTCTCTCCCTCTCTCTCTCTCTCTCTCTCTCTCTCTCAAACAAACACACACACCCACACACACACACGCACACACACACACACACACACACACACACACACACACACACACACACACACACACACACACACACACACACACACACACACACACACACACACACACACACACACACACACTCTCTCTCTCTCTCTCTCGTTTCTCTCCCCCTCTCTCTCTCCCTCTCCCCCCCTCTCTCTCCCCTCTCTCCCCTCTCTCTCCCCTCTCTCTCCCCCCTCTCCCACCCTCTCTCTCTCTCACCCCCCCTCTCCCTCTCCCTCTCTCCCTCACTCACCCGGTCTTGGCATAGTTGGTCCAGAACTTCATGATCTTCCTGCTGAGGTCCTTTTCCCGCTGGCTGTAGCCCAGCTCGGGTTTGAGGGGCATGCCGAACACAAAGTAAATCTCGTCCCCGTGCAGGGTGCCCATCCACTCGGGCCAGGGGTTCACAGAGGAACGGTGGTCTAACCAGTACAGGTACACCCGCTGCCCGCTCTGGGCATACCCAGTCTGACAGCTCGTTGGCCTCACAGACGAAGTGGTAATCGGCCACGGCTTGCGCGATGCGGTCCCGGCGCGAGGCGTCGTCCCAGGGGTTGGCCCAGTCGGTGTACTGGAAGAGGATGGCGTCCTTGCCGAACTTGTTCAGCAGCGTGGGGTTCTGCGGGTGGAACTTGAACAGGTTGTCCACGGCGTCGATCATGTCCTGCTTGGTCAGCCGGCTCTCCGTGGACATGTTGAACAGGTGCCCGTTCTCGTACACCAGGAACCAGGTGCTCTCCGCGGAGTTGCTGCCCAGCATCAGGGGCGTCTTCTTGAAGCGGCCGCTGCGGAGGTAGTCCATGGGGGTGTCCGTGAGGAAGGTCCCGTCCACCACAGGCAGGAAGGGGAACTGCACGATGCCCTGCACCACGCTGAACTCCCTCTGAGGGAACTGCTCCGCTTTTATCCGGCGTAGGCACTGCACCAGCCCGCCGTCCTGCTGGTCCAGACTGCAGCTGAAGATGCTCGCCAGGTGGCGCGACCGGCGCCGCCCTTCCTCGGCAGAGTAGGTGGCCCAGTCGTTCTGAGGAGAGCCCGACTGCAGGATGGCCCTGTTGAAGAGGCCGCGACTGAGCGGAGACAGCAGGTGCAGCCCCACGCTGGTGGCGCCCGCGCTCTCCCCGAAGAGCGTGACGTTGCGGGGCGAGCCCCCGAAGCTCTCGATGTTGCGCTGGACCCACTCCAGGGCCAGGCGCTGGTCCATCATGCCCGCGTTGCCCGGTGCCTCTGGCGTCTGCAGCGTCAGGAACCCCAGGGCGCCCATGCGGTAGTTGAACGACACCACGATGACGTCATTCTCCGCGGCGAGGTAGCGCGCGTCATAGAGGTCCAGGGTGGAGGTCCCGCTGTAGTAACCGCCCCGTAGATCCACACCATGACGGCCTTGTAGCAGTAAGGAGGGTGCGTCCTGGGCACCCACACGTTGAGGTACAGGCAGTCCTCGTCCATGTGCGTGTTGGGGTTCCACACCATGGCGCCCGAGAAGTTCCCGAAGAAATCGTCCACCAGCTGCACGCACGAGTTGGGGGGCACTGTGGCGTTCCACACGCCCTCCCACCGGTCCAGCTGCTCGGGGTGGCGGAACCTCAGCTCTCCTACGGGCGGTTTGGCGAAGGGGATGCCCCAGAAGACGTCCACGGCTTTGCCGTTCGCCATCACCCTCTTCCCCCTCACCCGCCCCTTGTCCGTGTTGATGATGGGGGCGTAGCTAGCGGAGGCGGCGTCCTGAAGCACGCCCAGCGCCTGCAGCAGCAGCAGCGGCAACATCCACAGCCAGTCCGGCTCCATCCCGAACCTTTCTGCTCCCTGGTCACTTCAGGCAAAGCTCACAGGACGAGGCAGGATAGCGCTCACCTCTCTCTCCGCCTTCAGCTCTGTCTCACGTCTTCACCTGACCAGGCTGAGGAGTGGAGAGAACCTCAGAGAAACTGTAGAGTCATACACACTCCTCAGACTTTTCCTGTTACACATTCGAGAAACGGTAGTGTCACACACACTCTTCAGAGAAATGCTGTTACACATTGGCCTTGATGAACAGAGAGACACATACATCAGGTGTCAGACTGAGGATGCATCAAACTAGTGTCGTTTGTTTCTAGCAGTCAACCGTCAGGTCAGGTCAGGGTTGTCAGGGCTGGATGCTGGCTAGTGCTTCAGTGTTGGCTCCATTCCACCTGAAGATCAGACAGGAAGGAAAACAAACATCAGACAGGAAAAACAAACATCAGACAGGAAGGAAAAAACAAACACCAGACAGGAAGGAAAAACAAACATCAGACAGGAAAAACAAACATCAGACAGGAAAAACAAACATCAGACAGGAAGGAAAAAACAAACACCAGACAGGAAGGAAAAACAAACATCAGACAGGAAAAACAAACATCAGACAGGAAGGAAAAAACAAACACCAGACAGGAAAAACAAACATCAGACAGGAAGGAAAAACAAACATCAGACAGGAAGGAAAAAACAAACACCAGACAGGAAGGAAAACAAACATCAGACAGGAAAAACAAACATCAGACAGGAAAAACAAACATCAGACAGGAAGGAAAAACAAACATCAGACAGGAAAAACAAACATCAGACAGGAAGGAAAAACAAACATCAGACAGGAAAAACAAACATCAGACAGGAAAAACAAACACCAGACAGGAAGGAAAAACAAACATCAGACAGGACAAACAAACATCAGACAGGAAGTAAAAACAAACATCAGACAGGAAGGAAAAACAAACATCAGACAGGAAAAACAAACATCAGACAGGAAGGAAAAACAAACATCAGACAGGAAAAACAAACATCAGACAGGAAAAACAAACACCAGACAGGAAGGAAAAACAAACATCAGACAGGAAAAACAAACATCAGACAGGAAGTAAAAACAAACATCAGACAGGAAGGAAAAAACAAACATCAGACAGGAAAAACAAAACATCAGACAGGAAAAAACAAACATCAGACAGGAAGGAAAAAACAAACACCAGACAGGAAGGAAAAACAAGCATCAGACAGGAAAAACAAACATCAGACAGGAAAAACAAACATCAGACAGGAAAAACAAACATCAGACAGGAAGGAAAAAACAAACACCAGACAGGAAAAACAAACATCAGACAGGAAGGAAAAACAAACATCAGACAGGAAGGAAAAAACAAACACCAGACAGGAAGGAAAACAAACATCAGACAGGAAAAACAAACATCAGACAGGAAAAACAAACATCAGACAGGAAAAACAAACATCAGACAGGAAGGAAAAAACAAACACCAGACAGGAAGGAAAAACAAACATCAGACAGGAAAAACAAACATCAGACAGGAAGGAAAAAACAAACATCAGACAGGAAGGAAAAAACAAACATCAGACAGGAAGGAAAAACATCAGACAGGAAGGAAAAACAAACATCAGACAGGAAAGAAAAACAAACATCAGACAGGAAAGAAAAACAAACATCAGACAGGAAGGAAAAACAAACATCAGACAGGAAGGAAAAACAAACATCAGACAGGAAGGAAAAACAAACATCAGACAGGAAAGAAAAACAAACATCAGACAGGAAGGAAAAACAAACATCAGACAGGAAGGAAAAACAAACATCAGACAGGAAGGAAAAACATCAGACAGGAAGGAAAAACAAACATCAGACAGGAAGGAAAAACAAACATCAGACAGGAAGGAAAAACAAACATCAGACAGGAAGGAAAAACAAACATCAGACAGGAAAAACAAACATCAGACAGGAAGGAAAAACAAACATCAGACAGGAAAAACAAACATCAGACAGGAAGGAAAAACAAACATGAGACAGGAAGGAAAAACAAACATCAGACAGGAAGGAAAAACAAACATGAGACAGGAAGGAAAAACAAACATCAGACAGGAAGGAAAAACAAACATCAGTCAGGAAGTAAAAACAAACATCAGACAGGAAGGAAAAACAAACATCAGACAGGAAAAACAAACATCAGACAGGAAGGAAAAACAAACATCAGACCAGTTGACAGTAAACCCGAAATGCATCCTAAAACTTCAGTGATTTTCTGAGGTAAAATCTTCAGCAGCATTTAACGTGTTATGTGTTTGTCCGTCGTGTTCGACGTTGACCTCCAAAACAGCAGAGGAGGCAGCTGCTGTTTCGGAAACTGGGCAGAAATTTGATTATAATGGAGATGCCTTGCCCACAGTACACCCACTCTCTCTCGGCCAAGAGGGCATGAGGACAGTCAGCATTGGAGATGTTCTCCAAAGGCCAACTAGCCCCCAGGGCTGCAGCACACAAGGACTGTGCAAGTCAAGCCTCCGAGTCAGAGAGTCATAGTCGATCACTAAAGACTAAGCTGTCAAGTGGAATTCCATGAGAGGGAAAGAAAGCCACTGATCATACAGCCTCTCACTTCTGGAAATAAACTGATCAACACAAAGACCTATTCCGACTTTTAAAAGGAAACAGCAACATACAGGTAGGACTGTGAAGGCTGCGCTAGGACAGATGAATAACCAGATGCCATCACCAACAAGGCAGACTATTTCACGGCAGTTGAGAATGGCTTTCTTCAAAGTCCTTGTCCGCCCATGAAGTGATGAAGAGGGCGTTATGTGATCAGCCCTTGACAAGACGTTCTGCCAGTGTCCGATGTGTGGTCATTCCGCTCCTGAACTTAGCCCCTTCTTTTCTGACACCATTGGGCAATCCACGATCGGTGTGAATACTTGCGGTTTTATTTGAGAGAGAGAGAGAGAGAGAGAGAGAGAGGAGAGAGAGAGAAGAGGAGGAGAGAGGAGAAGAGAGAGAGAGAGAGAGAAGAGAGAGAGACGAGAGACAGAGACAGAGACAAGAAAGACAGATGACAGAGAGAGACAGAGAGAGACAGAGACAGAGAGAGAGAGAGAGAAGAGAGAGAGAAGAGTTTTGTTATTGCTGTCGTTTATTTTCCCCCGCTTAATTGGCTTATCTTTGCCTCAAGATCGGAGTTGATCATTTTCTAAGTTTTAGTCTTCGGAACAAGACTTCGATTAAAAGTACAAACTCAAAATCAACATTCTTGTCAGCTCGACAGTTAGGCATAACATTTCTACATCTATGTACCTTGCAAAGATTTAAAACCAAAGGACTAAATGTGCAAAGGCAGATTTCAGTCTTGATCCTTGAAAAATGCAACTTGCCAAAAAAGTTATAGGAACAGAATACCCTGCTGCCTAGCTGAAATTAATACTGGAAAGTTGCTAGACATTCCGCGTAGAGTCGAGGAGTCTGCAAGTTATGATCCAATCTTTGCGAAATAATACCAATGTGTGATTTATAAAGCCTTATCCTTCTAGAACTCGTTTCTGAAGACTGTGATTTATCAGGCAATATGTCGGCGGGTTTACATTCCAGATTCTTCTGAACAATGCAACACTTACTTTACCCTCCTCCCCAAAAAACGTCATCATTTATCTTCGTGAATGCGCTACTGAGGGAGGTGAGTAATCTCTGTGAATAAGGAAGTCAGTCTCTATCAACTTTTACCAACTTTTCTGACAGAGAGGAAGGTGTTTTCACAACAACCTGGCCCCCCCCACACCGATGTTTTTGTCAACTTGTCTCTCTCTATTTCTGTGTAAGGCTGTGGGACACACTACCTATGATGTGCTGAGCAATTTCTGCATAAACCACGGTGCCAACTTTCTCTCCGAAATAAGGACAAACTTCCAGCAACAATCCAGGGTTGAGATCATTGCAATAGATTGTTTCGGGGAACTTGGAACCAATAAGTCTACAAACGTTACCTACATAACTATGTGTCTTAAAAAACACACCAAATTTATTATGTGTTTTAAGTCTTCATTCTGCTTTTGTTGTGTACTTTTTTTTGTTCAATCTGTTAGCTTACAGAACATCTTAATCGAGAAAAGTCACAGTCTCTGTCTATCTCTCTGTATCTCAATAATTCATAGTATTTTAACATGTCTCTCTCTCTAAAAAAGTTTGTGATTGTGAGTCAGGTTTTGTTTTTGCTTTGCT
>CM060335.1:6612227-6614727 GCA_030674155.1 Stramonita haemastoma
CATACATTAAATAGAATAACACTAAGTCATAGAAGAATTTTAAGCTTGAAATTCGGACTGCTCTCTTATTGCTGTAGGTTCTTTTACCTGAGCTAAATAGTTTTGCACACGGGAGCTCGGTTAATTATCTCATCCGAAATATTAGCACCCAGACAAAGACTAAAGTTTAAGTGGAAGAGAAAAAAGTTTGGGCCCAAACGGGGATCAAGTTCACACTTCTGTTATGGGCAAGCGTCTGACCTCTAGACAAGCGATCGACAAACACACTACTTAGTAACTGATCGATGTGTGCACATTCTTTGGGGCATTTTCTGTCCAGTGTAGTAGATTTCCTGACAACTTTCAGACATCTGCATCCTTCTGTGTCCTGTTGGTGTTATACCAGCCACACAAAGTCATTTTCATGTTAATCTCTCTCTCTCTCTCTCTCTCTCTCTCTCTCTCTCTCTCTCTCTCTCTCTCTCTCTCTCTCTCTCTCTCTCTCTCTCTCTCTCTCTCTCTCTCTCTCTCTCTCTCTCTCTCAATATATTGGTGAGCATTGGAAGTCTCACCGCGGAGCGGAAAAAAGATAGTTATAGAAAGATATGTCTTTCTTGATTGTATTTTTTTGTTTTGCTTTGTTTTTGTTTTGTTTCTCGGCTAAAGATACAAAGTTCACCAATGGTGAGATTTTGCCCATGGGACCGTTTTGACCCCTCGTTTATTTATCTATCTATTTATTTATTTATTTATTTATTTATTTATTTATTTATTTATTTATTCATTTATATCTAGGATAAGGAAATTAGCACTCATGTGATTTTTTACATTCAGGCCCCGTGTGCATGCAATTTTGTCAATTTTGTTACCTGTTCCCACCAACATACAATGACCTTCTCTTACGAAAAGCGGAACATGATTTAACGTGTGCGCAAGGTGTTCTGCGTACATTCGCACACAAGACCTCCGTTTATAGTTTCATTCGAAGGACTTTTTAGGGAGAGTGGAGTCAGCACTGCTGTTAACTCCAGGGGGAAAATCCCCTTGAACGGGATTCGAACCCGGAGTAGTCAGATTGCGAGGGTAATGTTTTAACCACCAGGCTATCCCGTCATTGATTGTTTTTGCAAGATATAGCGCTTTGATTTGTTTTTGCAAAACATAGCGCTTTATGAATTCCACGTATTCTTCTTCTTCTTCTTCTTCTTCTTCTTCTTCTTCTTCTTCTTCTTCTTCTTCTTCTTCTTCTTCTTCTTCTTTGTCTTAAATAAGGTAGCCACAGTTGTACTATACCCTAAACAACGCACTATAGAACAAACTATCACAGTTGTGACAAAGCGCAAAGTTGGAACAGAGAGCATTAGAACAAGGAGAGGCGGGGCGTGGGTGTATGGCTTTAAGGGTGATGTGTTTTGGACACTGCGGTCACCCCGCCTCTGCTCCCGATCCTCTATTGAACCGCCACACTGGGCCAATATTTACCGCGGCCACATTCTCTCTCCCCTGCTGTGAAAGGCCAAGGTGTCGGGAAGGGAAGAAGATGAATTCCATCTTCGGGGGCAGGGTGGTCTGGTGGTTAGAGCGTTGAGCTAGAGATCTGAAGACCAGGGTTCGAGCCTACAATGAGGATTCTGTTCAAGGGAATATTCTCCTGGAGTTAACTATCACTAGTGCCGATTCCACTCCCCCACACCTCCCGAAAGTTCTTTGTATGAGATTATAAACATGAAGTAATGCATAATATTGAACTTACATTAATTGAAAACATGTTCATTTTCATTGTTTTGTTGTTTTTTTTTTACATGGGGGAGGTAACGCAATTTGGAACATTTTGTGACACAATGCATCAGTCCTCGGGGGGTGGGGGTGATTTGGGTGGTGGTGGTGGTGGTGGTGGTGGTGGTGGTGGCTTAACATACTATGTCTTAATTTGTGACAAAGTGCAGGACATCTTCCGCAAAGTTAAAAGTCCCGTTCCACCTTTCGAAAAGTAGGCCATTGTGTGCCAGTAAGAACAAATGATGAAACACAAAACAAAAACAAAACGAAACAAAATCCGTAACAAACAACCGCATCTACACTAGTGTGGTGTTTATGCCTCATTCCCCATGTAGAAATGCGGCTAGCTAATATGATGGCGGGTAAAGACAGTCGTCACACAGGTAAACATCTCACCTTTTGGTGAACCTGGGGGGTCTGGCTGAGGAACGGGAAAAATATTCCATCATCAGGATCGCAGAGATGTTTAACTGTTAGTATACGTTACATTATATTGCGATGCCATACACTACACTGCACGACACTACACTACACTACACTGCACTCCACTACACTGGACTGGACTAGACTACATTGCACAGCACTGCACTTCTTTGCACTGCACAGCACTACAATTCATTACATTACATATCAACATACTATATTACACTGCAATTCATTACATTATATATCAATACACTATATTACACTGCAATTCATTACATTACATATCAATACACTATATTACGCTGCAATTCACTAC
>CM060335.1:6624727-6627227 GCA_030674155.1 Stramonita haemastoma
CATGAAGAATGAAAAATGAAGACCAAAAAAATCACCGCAACCAATTTCCGTCCCCTTGCCCTTACACTAACCACACCAAATAATACCTAGTACCAACCATCACCTCACCACCAATAACAACAACAATAAACCACACCACCGCCACAACCACACCACCACCATCACCACCCAAACCAATAACATAACCAACAAAACAAAACACCAACACCACCATCACCAGAATCAAGGCAGCTAGGCCATTTTTCGAAGCATTACCGGTACGTCCACCCCGCTCCTCTCTTCTCTTCTCCTCTCCTCTCCTCCTCTCTCCTCTCCTCTCCTCTCTCCTCCTCTCCTCTCCTCAGTTCCCTCCCCGCGATCTCAGCGACGCCATCGATTGGCCGAGGCGAGTGACGAAGGGGAATTAACTCGTCCTGTCCCGGGGGACCGTCTCTTCATTTACTCCGCGGGCCCCAGCTTCCTAAATACCCAGCGAGAATATTTTAGCCCCGATATCCCATTTTTACCTTTACCTCCCCTTTGCTTGCAAGCGGCTACCTCTTCTGGCTGTCTCGCTCTACTCGGCGCCGACACGGAGAGTTATGCACCCTTGTAGATTTATCCCCCCCCTTCCTTCCCTGCCCACCAACCAGAGGGCGTTTTAAAAAATATTTTTAAAATTATTTTTTTTAAACAATGTTATAGTTTCCCTTTTGTGTGCGTTGTGTGCTCCAATTCCCCCAAAAGTCCTTCGGATGAGACTATAAACCGAGGTCCCGTGTGCGAACCTACGCAGAACATCTCACGCACACGTTAAAACTCGTTCCACTTTTCGGAAGAATCGGCCATTGTGTGCCGGTGGGAACGGATGACAAAATTGACAATAACTGTATACACACGCGGGTTGGATGTAAAATAAAGCACATGAGTGCTCATTTCATTATTTTTCGAAATAAAAGAATAAGATAGATAAATAGACCCATGAATAAATAAATAAACATAAGCTAAATAAATAAATGAATAAATGAATGAATGAATGAATGAATTGATCAACCAATGAATGAATAAATAAATATATTCTAATATCAACTTTGCGATCGTTTTGTTATGATTACTGCGCATCCATTCCTGGGCCTTCGGTTTGTGGTTTTCCTTTTATTTGTTTTGTTTCTCACGAATGAAAGTCTTACGGTTCATACAAGTTAAAATGTCTTTTTTCTGTGACTGTTTTAAGTGTACAGTATATTAAAGCACAAAAACCACTCACCCCTTCCCCCCACAAAAAACCCAACAAACAAACAAATGGTTATAACCCCCAAGAAATCCACAATAAACTCGATACTTTGTAAACCGCTAATGTTATACATAAAGCAATGTAAAGGCAGATTAAAAAAAAATACAAGAAAACGAAAGTGAAGATCCGTTTTTTTTAAGTTCCATTTGCCCTAAAGTAATGACAAAAAACAGATATTCTGTTCTGTAGGTTTTTTTGGTTTGGTTTGGTTTAGTTTGGTTTTGTGTGTGTGTCAGAGAGAGAGAGAGAGAGAGAGAGAGAGGGGAGAGAGAGAGAGAGAGAGAGAGAGAGAGAGAGAGAGAGAGAGAGAGACAGACAGACAGAGAGACAGAGAGACAGAGAGACAGAGAGAGACAGAGAGAGACAGAGAGAGACAGAGAGAGACAGAGACAGAGAGTATGTGTGTGAATGTCAAAGTCAAAGTCAAATTTTTCATTTACAGATGGTATATTGAGTACGCAAACCACATGCTTTTTTCCTCAACTCATCCACAAAAGAAAGTATGTAAGAAGATAAAAAAAAAACCCACAAAAAACAACAATAATGTGTGTGTGCGTATGTGTGTGCGCACGCGCGAGCAAAATGTTCTGCATGAGTTCGCACACAGGACCTCAGTTGTAGTCTTATCCGTGTTGAGGTCCCGTGTGTTACACATCGTTATTTAGCGCACGTGAAAGAACCCACGGCAACAAGAGGGTTGTCCCTGGCAAAATTCTGTAGAAAAAAGCCACTCTGATAGGGAAACAAATACAACTGCAGACAGGAAAAAGAAAAAAATAATGAGTGGTGCTGCACTTGTGGCGACGCGCTCTCCTCGGGGAGAGCAGCCCAAATTTCACGCAGAGAAATCTGCTGTGATATAAAATGGTATACAATACAATACAACACAATACAATACAACACAACACAATACAACACAACACAACACAATACAACACAACACAGCACAGCACAATACAACACAACACAACACAACACAACACAACACAATACAATACAATACAATACAATACAATACAACACAACACAATACAACACAACACAATACAATACAACACAACACAACACAATACAACACAATATAACACAACACAATACAACACGACACAATACAACACATACAACACAATACAACACAACACAATACAGTACAATACAATACACCTTAATCATTCCCTAGAGGATTACTTCTGGCACCAGCTAGAACTGATCCAAGAGAGAGATTAA
>CM060335.1:6637227-6639727 GCA_030674155.1 Stramonita haemastoma
GCTCCCAGGGTGCTACTTGTCTCTACCTGCCTACGGCACAGAGTGTGAGCAGGGCACAGGTCTGACATGATGTCTGATTTATTCAGCTGGAAGTTAAGTGCAGGATACATTTGGACGACTCAGAGCCACCCTACCCCGAAAAAAAGCCAAGGTTTCTTTTATTTTCAAAAGCTAACCTGTGTTTTTGGGGGACGGGACAGCTCAGTGGTCAGAGCACTGGCTCTCCCCAAGCTAGGGTTAAGCATGTTGAGCGTAGTTACCAAGCGGATGGATGACCGTTTGCGCGCCTTGGCTTCAGTACAGTCCCCTAGTTCTCCCAGCTGTAAATGGGTACCTGCCCTCTTAAGGGTCAAGGAAGGTAGGAAGGTAAAGCAGTGAGGGAGAGGAGATGGGCGCCGCCCTCAATATACTGGCCTCTGGAGAAGCTGGGGTCTCTGACATCTCACTCCCCAACGACCACATAGGTTATGGGACATTACCTTTACCTATATATATATATATATATATATATATATATATATATATATATATATATATATTATATATATATATATATATATATATATATATATATATATATATATATTTTTTTTTTTTAATTTTATTTATTTATTTTTTTTATTTATTTTATTTTTACCTCGGTGACGTTTGTTATGACCGACAATAAGAAAACCACTGCAAAGTAAAACAAACGAAAAAAACCCAGTGGAAAAGATTTTCAATGTGGAAAAGTAAAGACTCAAGAAATAAGCCCGTGTCTTTTTCCTTTGTGTGTGTTTTCAGTTCCTTGGCTAGAGCTCCCAGGTTCAGTAGTGGTCAGATTTTCTGCGATATCCGACCGTTTTTGCACCTCGCTTAAGGTAGCCGCTATCCGACTTCAGACATGATGTATGAACAACACCCACAAGTATTCCTTTTCTTTTCTTTCGTACAAAGTTTTGCAGCCCGTTCTTACCAGCATTCAATGGCCTACTCTTCCAAAAGGTGGAACACGTTTTTTAGCATGTGCGAAAGATGTTGTGCGTGCGTTGGCACAGTGGACCGCGGTTTCCAATCTCATCCAACGGACTTTCGGAGGAGTGGAGTGGGCACTTGTGTTAACTCCTGACTGGAAAATCCCTCTGAATTCTTGGGTGATATGGAGGCTGGATCCCAGGCCTTCAGATCCTGATCTCAGTGCTCTAACCACTAGACAATCCCACCACCCCCACCCGCCTCACGTCTCATTAGCTAACAGAGAACCCTCTGCTTGACAGCCCTTTTGGGTGTCACTCTGCTGCATTGGCTTACGACAGTGACCCCACAAGGGGGACATTAGGAGAAAGGTCTGAAGCCACCCGTGGAAAGTGGCGTCCTCCTTGGTTGTGATGCCTTCAGCAAAACCCGGAACTGACGCCTGTATTTTGGCTCTCATTTTCAGAACAAAAAAAAGATGAACAGAATTAATAAATGGCAGACACAGCTGAAAAGTGTTCTAATTGAGTCACTCTTACATAAACAACAACAACAAAATCCAACTTGAAAAGGCATACATCGAATAAAAAAAAGATTGACTTCAAAAGGCATGGAACAAAACAAACTTCAAAAGACACAACAGCAGAAAAAACACTTCGATATGGACAAACATAAGGAAAAAAACTTCAAAAGGCATAACAGGAGAGAATAAAACCACTTGAAAGGCATAATGATAAAAAGCGAACATCAAAAGGCATAACAAGGAAAACAAAACTAAAACCTAACCACTTCCCAAAGGCGTAACTTCCTTCCCTGCTACCAAAGAGAGGCCTCTGCAGCACAGTAGTTGATATTCTCTCTGTCTGTCTGTCTGTCTGTCTGTCTGTCTGTCTGTCTGTCTGTCTGTCTGTCTGTCTGTCTGTCTGTTTCTCTCTCTCTCACTCTCTCTCTCTCTCTCTCTCTCTCTCTCTCTCTCTCTCTCTCTCTCTCTCTCTCTCTCTCTCTCTCTCTCTCTCTCTCTCTCTCTCTCTCTCTCTCTCTCTCTCTCTTTCATTCAGATCTGGCATAGCTGATTTGTGACCATTTTACTTTCTACACGGTCACTGGATTATGCTGCACTGGTCTGTATTGTATTGTATTGTATCATCTCCATTTTCTTTCAGAGATTGGTCTACTATAAATCATGGTGGAGAAAGAGAGGGAGAGGGAGAGAGACACAGAGAGACACAGAGAGAGAGAGACAGAGAGAAAGAGAAAAAGAGAGACAGACAGACAGAGGCAGACAGAGATAGAGAGAGACAGAGAGAGAAAGAGACAGAGACAGAGACAGAAAGAGACAGAGACAGAGAGAGAGAGAGAGGGAGAAAGAGAGAGAGACAGAGAGAGAGAGAGACAGAGACAGAGACAGAGAAACAGAGAGAAAGAGAGAGAGAGCCAAACAGAAAAAAAAAACAATACCCCCACCCCACACCACACCACGTCATAACTATTCGTCACATGAACCCTCAATCGTGCTTACAAACCTGTTGGGGGACCACTGGCCAGT
>CM060335.1:6642227-6644727 GCA_030674155.1 Stramonita haemastoma
TAATCCTTTCATTTTGAGGATAATGGATCCGGGAATAAGCACTCATGTCCTTTTTTTTTTTTTTTTTACATAGAGTCCCGGTGTGTATGCTGTTTTGTAAATTTTGTCATCTGTTTTATGTTATGAGGGTGAATGTGAAAGACACAATCATGACACTCCTCTTAGTGATTATTATGGTGGCTGTTTTGAAGGCAGTATACTTATACTGAGAGAGTAAGAGATATCTATACTTCGAATCCTGCCTAAGGCAGGTTTACAAACATTTTTCACAAAGGCTTTATCTTCTTGTTTATGAAAACCATCTCTTTCATCTATTTCCTGTTTCATCTCATTCACCCCTGTTCCTGTTTGCATGCAAAACCCCTCTTATTTGTCCACGTTCCTGTTTCATCTTTCTAGTCTATGTTCAAGCTTGCAAAAAACCGTTATATTCGATTATGTTCCTGTTTGCAAAAAAGCGTCATATTCGTCTATTTTCCTGTTTGCAAAAAAACCACGTCATATTCGTCTATGTTTCTGTTTGCAGAAAACCATTTCTTTCATCTATAATCCTGTTTGCAGAAAACCCTTTCTTTCATCGATATCAATCCTGTTTGCAGAAAACCGTTTCTTTCGTCTATAATCCTGTTTGCAGAAAACCATGTCTTTCATCTATATCAATCCTGTTTGCAGAAAACCATGTCTTTCCTCTATATCAATCCTGTTTGCAGAAAACCATGTCTTTCCTCTATATCAATCCTGTTTGCAGAAAACCATGTCTTTCATCCAGGTCGCTGTTTGTTACGATCACCAGCGCTGAAGCTGGAGTGGTTTTCTGTGACTCTGCAGGGAGGGGGGGCAGTGGGTGTGTGAGGCCTGTGATGTCAGCGCTGCTTTCCGCTCGTTGCTGGCTCCTCTCCCTCCTCAGAGGCCTATCACTTCTAATGAAGTCTGCTTTCCCTGCCTCTGTACTTTAGGGTCCCTTTTACTTGTGGGGAGTTTTTTTTTTGGCTTGAAAGGGGTAGAGGCGCGTTTTTATGTAAAAAGTTGCAGAAAGGTTGTTGCATGTTTTAAGTGTTAGTGTTAAAGATGCTGTGTGGTTTTGTGTTCTTATTATGTATGTAGCTTCTGTTGAAGATATGATGCCCGTGTGGGAACTCAAGTCTGATTGAGCGTAAACACTCTTACACACATGCATTTTTGTAGAGACAGGCAGACAGGCAGACAGACAGACAGTTAGGCAGATAGACAAGCAGTCAGACAGACAGACAGACAGACAGGCAGGGAGACAGAAAGACAGGCAACATTTATAAGTAAGTTTATAAGACACATCACCAATGCTTGGCACACCCAAAAGTACATATTTGATTAAGCGCTCATTCATTCTGCAGGAAAGTTTGAAGTTATTCTGTCAAACAGTTTTGCTTATAGTACTTTTTTTTTTTAAAGACAATATCCCAAGTTTTAGTAAAACGAAATTTATTTTGGAATCTCTCTTGTGCTTTTGATATAATTGTTTTAAGTAAAGGTACTGTACGTCTTCTTCAGTATATTTTTGTCCCTAGACTGTTAAAGCTAATAAAAATGAGTAATGGCAACTTTGCAGAAACCCATGAAGACAACAAAATTGTTCGAAAATCGGAAGTGTCATAAAACTTTGCCTTCTGGTATTTACAAACAAACTAAAAGCATTCTTTAAAGAAAACACTTCTTCTAAATCTTATGAACAAAGGTCGTTTCCATTTTCAAATATGAATTTGATATAGCCTCAAACATATAGCTGATTTTTGAGGAAAACGTTGTGGAGGAAAACAAGTGCAGGTAACCACTCACAACTTCTCCATCATTTGAAAATGATTTGTCAAAAAATTGAAAAACGAAAAAAACAAAACAAAATACCAAAAACCTGAAATAAAATGCACAAACAAACTAGAAGCTCTAAGTATGTTTTTGCTCTATCCCAAATGTGTACATTTACGATTTTCTGAATACAATTTGGTTTGGAGCAAAAACAAAAAAACTACATGATTCTACTGAAGGAAAATGTGCAAAAGATATCAGGAGCAGCCAGCATCAATAGAGGGAGGCAAGAGAAACGTGTTCCTACATCACGGCTCCATAATTGAAAACAGAGGGCTCCTGCTTCCTTCGTGACACCAACCTGTTGGCCCCTGTTTGATAAATAAACGGACATTAATTAGTGTGGGTACCAGGCCTTGAGCCTCGCCGATATTTCTGTCATTGCCTCGTGTGGCCCTTCACCCGGCTGTCTGTCTGTCTGTCTGTCTGTCTGTCTGCCTGTCTGTCTGTCTGGATGTCTGTCGGTCTGTCTGTCGGTTTGTCTGTCTGTCTGTCTGTCTGTCTGTCTGTCTGTCTGTCGGTCTGTCTGTCGGTCTGTCTGTCTGTCTGTCTGTCTGTCTGTCTGTCTGTCTGTCTGTCTGTCTGTCTGACTGTCTGTCTGTCTGTCTGTCTGTCTGTCTGTCTATCCCCTGACTGGCCCGTGGTCTGCCCCCAGAGGTTT